>JABASI010002578.1:0-19210 GCA_019776505.1 Tomocerus nigrus
TTCGCTTTCAAAATCGCCCTCCAATGACGTCATTGGAGGGCGATTTCCAAACACTTTTCATTTTCGGAAATCTCCATGGGGCTTTGCCGCGGCTTGCTGTACTACTACACTGCACTGCGCACTGCAAGCAGAATGGCCATAAATGATATTTAACAACTAAAGAGATAAGAGTGTAATCTCCTTATTCGATATCAAGACTGCATCAAGCAGCATCAGTCACGAAAGGCTTTCTTTAAGGAATCACATCATGAATCACCCCAAAATCACTATATGCTCATAAATGGATTATTTCCTTATTGTGTACAGCATACCAAGAATTTTTACAGTAAAGCTTGCACGCACTTATTGTACAGTAGCCGTAAATATTTACATTCTTTGAGGGCATATTCGTCTCGGATATTTTTACCTAAATAATTGTACTGCATGTAATTGGATAATCGATTTCCTAGATAATTGAGCTTCTGTACAGTTTTTAATATTTTTAGACAGTTGACATTTTGACATGATATCAAAATGGACAACAATGATTTTAACATAAGGCATGACTACTGTAAGATTTATCACAATTTCACCAGTCACTCTTTGCCCAATTAAGGATTGGTGATGTGATAATGCAAGCGTTTAAAGGAACGATCACCAATTCTACTAACGCTGTACTACACTACACAACTTAGACATATTTAGCGAAATAGAAATGCAAAAACTCGTCTTTGAACGTGATATAGAGAGCAAAATCATTGTAAACTACAATGAATGGTGACAGAAGCTAGTGGAATTTGAAAACTTTGATAATTTGCAAAGCAAATGAGTTCTTTATTGGTCAGAGCGCAATAACAAGTTTTTCATGTCTTAAGAAACGTTGCACTCAACTGCATCGAATGCAGTTACAGGTTTTGAGAGCAAAAGTGACCAAATAAGCAAGGTGTGTTAGATAATAAAAGGAAGATGAGCATAAGCACTAAACACACTACTAGAACACACTTCATAGCTATAGAACAACTTAATTTAGGTACCTGTTATACTGTTCGAACCGGTAAGGCATGTTGCGTGCATAATATATCACCATTGTTTTTAACAGAGTACCTATAGCAGTACCATTGTTCAGTTTCTTGTTTTATTTTTGTACTCAAATCACAATTGTCACAACTTGTAAGAAAACCAATATGCCTATTGGACGTGGACTGCTTGATAAATATCTATACTAGTTAATAAGGAGCATTTTAATTTAATTGGGTTGCTAAATGTTCCACGCTTGAGCGAAGAAGAAAGACAAACACTTTTTGTCTTTGAATCATTATGCCCCTTTCTTTTGCATTATTGAATTGTGCAAGAAAATAATGATAAGTGCACTCTGTCCCACTACCACCACGATCACGTACAATTATAACAATGGCATTATCAGAAGTTGCAAGAGAATAATTGACAAAATGGGAAACTATACTAATGACAAAATGTAATAGTCCTAATGACACAAATAGACTTCACCACTGCAGCATGGCATGGCACAGCAAAGTAACATTAAGCATTTGCCATAATTACTAGTATAGAAGTATACAGAGGGAATATCGAAAACTCGTTTTCCTTTTGCATCTTTCGTGGTATACCGGGTTATTACTGAAAAGATTAATGAAATTATTGACTTTACAATATCAGTTTCCATTTCACTGAACGCTGTCAGCAGAATAGTGTAAAATGTTAGGAAGCAGAGGAGGATGTAATAGTAGAAAATAATGAGTGGGGGAACTAAGCTAATGCATCATCAAATTAGATGTGGAAAGTCAAGTAGCTCCTGAAGAACTCAATATATTGATTAAAATTAAAATAGTTAGTTCTCGTTCATAGATCAAAGCCTCTACTCTACCTTAGTAGGTACATTTACATCAATTCAATTAACGTTCAGTGGTCCTATATGAAGTACTAGCACTTACCATCTCTGCATCTACTTGGTCGCTTTCTAATTTTATATTAGCAATCTCAGCTTTATCTTCTACTTCCTCCTCAATTGGTGCTATCACTTGAGAAAGTGCTCCGATTGTGACATTAACTCCTGAATCTGTTTTGTCTTGTTCCTAGTAGGGATAGTTATCATTATCAAACTTTGATTACTAAAGTATTAATTAATTAATTTAATGATAACGTCTGATAATGATACACAGGAAATTAAATCATGATAAGGTAGACCAATTCTACCAAAACTAAATCTTCTCAGTTATAACATTATGACTTCAAAAGAACTATGAATTCGAAAGATCACGTATTTATACATCTGAAAGGTTTACGTTAAGTCTACAGAAGTAATGGGTGTTATAAAACATAAACTTATTAATCATAGCTAAAATCCTTGTACAAATACGTTCCTTACTATGATATCTCCAATGATGTGTTCGATAGGTGCTAGTAGAAGGTTCTTTCCTTGAACTAGAATCTCTAAAAGCATATCTTTTGAGCAAGATACAAAACGTAGTACTTCTTCTGCATTATTTCCAATATTCTCCAGTGGTCCTGATAGAACCAAAATAAAAAGAGCAGCTTGAATTGCTTTTTTCCCCCCTTGGCTCCCAAATTCCGGAAACATGAGGCATGCCAGGCATCGTATCTTTAGAGTATTAAAGGATATAAAAAATTAAGTTACGTAATAATATATCAGTTAATGATATTGTATGTCTACTCTGTTGTTTATTCTCCTTAAGTGATCGAGTAAACAATTTTGGGAACAAAAACAATAAGTACCTACCTACAATATACTTAGTTTACTATTGGTTTGCTCGGCCAGAGATAACAAAAATTACACAAGAAAAATAACACAACGCTTGTTTGCTCAATTTTATAGTTATTCAGGAGCTCTGCAATGAAATAAGTAGCTATACTTGGGCAAACATTGAAGATTTTTTTCTGTTGATAATCAATTAAGTAGGTTTCAGAAACTACGTAGCAGAAAATTTGGAATCAATTTATTTTGATACCAGACACATAGTATGCATTATACATATATCGTACTTACTACTATATGTATATAGTTCACCTATAGTATATTATTATAGCGTTATAGGTGAAAACGTAAGTATTTATGTANTAATAATAATAATAATATGCATTATACATATATCGTACTTACTACTATATGTATATAGTTCACCTATAGTATATTATTATAGCGTTATAGGTGAAAACGTAAGTATTTATGTAATCTTTTTATCTGGTGGATGGGTATACAATATGTTATGTAGAAGCTACGCGAAGTACCTGATTGGTTTTTGTTCTGTACCCTTCAAACAATTGTAAAGGTACAAGATCACTGTGAAAATGTATCGTACAAGCCGTAACCGAGGATTTCAAAGGATAGCCTATTACATGCAAGTTAAGATAAAAAAGAATTCTTATTCTATTACACTCTTTTAAGCAACAAGCATTGGTTGGATGCATTTACCTAAATGTTTCTTTGCTTTTGTTCTGGATGAATAAAATTGCATTACGTTTTTTTCTGTGGTTTTATATTTGCTGAGTTACTCTCGGCGACATTACAAAACGAAGCATTATGGCAAAAAGAAACATTTAGGGTAATTGATAAGAAGAGTGTATCTACATTCTACATATGGCCAATTTATACAAGTTAAGCTAACCTGTCTAGAAAAGGCAAATCCAAACGAAAGGAAAATGCAAATTCCAAGAAGCATCGAAAATTTGATACTAATGTCAATATCAGTCTCCAAAAGTAGCAAAACGTACAGTACAACAGAACAGACGATTCCAATTATAAATCCAATGAGAGTTAGCGTTAGTCTTCTGCAAATTCGTCGGCATTTCGTCTTGTAGCCTTTGGATGTCATAATATCTTGCAAAAAGTTTATTTTAACCCAATTTAAGAGTCATGAGTGAGATTAGTCATAAGTTTAGAAACCTACATGGTCAAGATAATATTTTATTACTTTTCTCAGGTAGGCTGATAATGAGACTTTATGATAAGGATCGACTTTAAAAACTGCATTTATAAATGTACACTGTGAAGTGAAGTTTGTAGCAACTAGCATGAGCCAAAGTGCACTTACAAAGAATTATGGTTTATGTTTGCACATAATTTAAGTATTTAACCCGTAACACTAATGAGCAAACGTGTAGAGCAATATTGTAATTAACTGTGTATTTTTTAATGGACACTTTGACTTTTATTTTTTATTGCTAGTACACACAAAGTACAAGATACGAGAGTAGCAGCAGAAAATTATAATTGCCTATATTTGATAAAATGAAAACGAGAGTCGATTGTCGTCATGCAACGTTCCCCGACAAAGAAAAGGACGAATTTGTTTAATTTAAAGTTGTCATAGTTCAGAAGTTGGTTGAGGAAGTGATGCATGCATAATGTTCTTCTGCGTGGTAATATAATCACAAGGGAAAGAAATGCAATGAAATAGTAAAACTCTCATTTTTTTGATTTGGACATATCTTCCAATTCAACTGGGTCAACTACGGTGACACAGACGCTGCACCATGCATAATTCTGTCTTTTGTTAAATGACAGTTAGCAGTGTTTGATAGTAGTTGTGTAGAACAAATAAAGCTCCATGTCTACATAACATTGCTTAGGTAGCAAAGCATGAAAATAAAGGAGCGTAACATTGCATAGTATGTAGAACAAGAGATAAACCTACGCCTAAGCCAACAATAACAGTCGTTAGTATGAATTTGTGCATTATTTGAAGTATACAAAGCATTAAGGTAGGTACACGTTGCGAAATTCATGATATACGACACGAACTTATGCAACTTTTGGAAATTGGCTTTGCTTGGCTTAGTTATAACTATAGACAAGAAGTCTCTCTCTGTACTTTATTGTTAGATTTATGTAGATTCACGTTTAGGGTTATAATAAGTACGAGAGGAGCATTAGCTCTGCTCTCTGAATTAGCCCATGCCTCATAGCATGCCATCATAATATCATGTTACCTTACATATTATACTTGACTTACAATTATCTAGTTCAGTCAGTTTTGCTGATTGTGAGCAGAGCATTACTACGATCTAAAGCTCTGATGTATCCTTTATGCTATCCCATTCGATAGCATTATAATGCTTCACTTTTGCTTTATTGCAGTCAAGTCGAAATTAACAGAAAGCTAACTCTAGCCTGTGGCTTCACTGTGAAAACTTCATTTCTGAACTAAATATATGTAATAAGTATACCTACTTACAACAGCAGAGAGCCAGATAGTCGCAATATTATTACACTCTCAGTATGATGCTGAAATTTTATGTTAGCTAAAGTTATGGCATAATTGTAAGGATAGTTTGCTTGATGGGACGCAAGCAAACACAACAGCGCTACTATTTACTAAAAACATATAGAAACTGTGCTCTATGTACTTTGTCTACTAAGTGTAAAGCAATTTAAATCATACAATAGCTAAGCATGCTGATAATACATTATTACAATGTATAATATGTAGGTAAATTATCCCTGCTACATGCAGTCACTACTACCATTATTTCTCTCTGTTACATGTCCATACACAATGTGCTACACTTTCCTTTTCATTTAACGTAGAAAAGGTAGCTCTGCAAAATACAACTTCATTTGATAGCTCATAAATTCAGGTATTAAATAAATCAACTCATTTCACTTCGACTACTAGTTGGGCGTTTAATTCCTTTCAAATGGCAAGCCTCATTTTCAATTTCAAATCTCACACAGAATGCAATTTCAATCGGACAAAACCCTAACTATGAATCTCATCGTCCTTTCGTCCTACGATAAGTTTCTTTCAAAGATAGAGAAAAAGATACTGGCATTATCAAAAAGGTTTATTGTTTGTCAACGAGATGACAATAATGAGTTAGCGAATTTAAACACAATAATTTCTAAGAGATATTGATCGTATAATTTATACTTAGGAATCTGTAGAGGATATAATTATCTGCCGAAATGTTACAGATAGGATTTATTATAGATAAATTAAATTCTTTTCTCTTTAAGAACCAGTTTCGATATTGTGCCCACGAGCTCAGCGTCAATATTATTTAAATGGGCAAGCTGGTAATATAGGTACCCACTTGCTTTTTGAGAGGTCTCGTTTTGATTTCAGTTGTAAGTGCAGAATATTATACCTTTACCGTTTGAACACATTTATATATTAACTCTATCGTATTTTATTTCTATATTTGTGATTCATATAATATGCTCTGCTTCTGCTACGGTTGAAATGGCTGTCAGTCAAGTGGATTTATCGAGGTGTGGAAACATTGCGATTGAATTCAATGCAAAGCAGGGGATGCAATGGTTGTCTTTTTATATTATTATTACTTTTTCGTGTAGTGTGTCTGTGAATGGTATACCTCTAGAGCTATATAAAAAGACAATGTGAGTGTGAAGACGCCGCAAAGGCAAGACATTCAATGATTCAATGAAAAAGAAAATAGAAGAGTTGTATTTGGCTTTGTTGTGTCGCTGTAATAATGTTGTGAGCTAAAGCTGAGCAAGAGAAGTCAAGTCAATTCAAGTCAGAGATAAGGAAAGAACACGGCACAAAAAATAAGTGAGAGTGCATCCTTTTCGCTTCCAATGCAAAAACGTAAAATGCCAACGGCTGAGCTGAGCTCACTTCACTCACTCTGCTATTGTCAATAGATTTACGTCTACCTTCAACCTCAGCATATATCTACCTGCGTGTAAACATCATAATATCAAACTGTGTGAGATAGAAAGGATGGAGGAATAGCTTGGGACTGGGAGGCAGGAAATCAATTATCTTCCTTCTCATCTACTCCTAGCTATATTTACAGAAAAAGGAAGTGGAGACAAGACAAGAGGACGTCAACAGAGAACACAGTCAACTTGCAAATTCACCCCCTCATCATCTCTTTTCCATCTCATCTGTCTGCCCTACAATGCGCAATGTTTTTCTACATTCCATATCACATTTCTAATTCTAATTTACATTATACACGAAATCCACCTATAAAATGAGCTCTAAGGGGATTTTAATGAAAATGGACGTGGCACGATTCTTTGTTATTGTTATCATCATCCATGGTCTGTCTTAAATTCCTTTACTCAGCAAAATTTTAGTTGAAACGACGCATAAAATCAAAGAGCACGCATAGGAAATGCAAACGAAAACAATTCCTTCCAGCTTTTAAGTACAGAAAGTGTGTAATACAATTCCAAAGCCATTATCATGAGCGTAAAATGAAGTTTATACTTGCCTTACTAATGTAAATAAATAGAGATAGCCATTTAAAACAGTAAAGACATAGAGTGAAATATCCAATAGGAAAGTAAAATGGTTAATGAACAGAGCACACTTCTACCTTTGTTAACCCTGTGGGAAAAAGATTGCTCTCACAGATTTGATATCTTACTAATAAGTAGTCTCATAGGAATATAAAGTGAATTATTTTCTGTATACAGATATTATGCACTTTCTTGTCATTACTTTTAGTAATAATGATATTTTAGTGCAACTTATCGCCGGTGATGCGATTGATAGCTACGAGCTTGTATTTCCTAACAATAAATACAGTTCATGTGAATCTAATAGGCAAAATGTAACTTTCCGAGACACATACACATATTAAATTACTTTACAAGACAAACACAATGAAAACTTTTCTTTTCTACGAATAATAAATAATATAAAAAACAACAAAGTGCTCTCCTTGCACTTTTCTTTGCTTTATGAATGACTGTGCAAAGAAAAGAAAAATGCTACACATTAGATTATTAGCTAGAGTTTTACTATCCATTAGTATTCTATGTAAAACTTTCTTCCTTTATATCATATAAATAAGCGGAATTCCCCCAGATTAAGTTTTCTTGCAAAAGTTAAGTCAAGACAATTATGGGACTTAGTTGAGACTTTTATTCTGCAATCAAGCAATTGTGCACATCCTTTGCTATCTCTCTATGTCAGCACTACAGGATTCTATCTCTATGCCTCTTTCTACTATATCTCTATTATAATAGTCAAAGTCAAAATAGTTTCCTACTAAACTACCTAAGTAAAGCACTAATAAGAAGAACTTCTGTGCTTAAATTTAATACAGATGAGTGTGACTGTTGTTTTAGTCAGTTGCTTCCTTGCCTTTCACAGAAATACATGGTTGATTTCAAGTGAAGCTAAAGAGAAGAAAAGCGTTGCATCCCACCGTTACTTACCTACCTATACCTACATATAAGTACGTGTTCAATTTGTACATGTATTTCAATCTCATCTGATTAGCTTTGAAATTCTAATATCTGTCTAGTGCACTTTGATATTGTAAGAACCACAAAAGACAAAAGTCCATCTGTGTAAGTTCATTTACTCTGTATAGTTAAAGACTCTCCTGTCAGAATCAGTTTGTAGCAAAGTAAGCATTTGAAATTTATTATCTTGTCTCCGCTTTGCATTGCCGTGTATTTTTGCACAGTTCACATTCACATCCTCCTTGTTCACTGCAGCGAGGGAGTTCAACGAGTTTAATGCTCCTATTAGTGCTTCTACCGTGTAGATATAGAGAGACTATATAGTTTTAATAGAAAAAATATTTATACATGCCTATAGTATACATTTTACCTTTGTATTTACATACTTTTACACTCCTTACACTACTACCCCACTAACTACAACAATAATAACACTACTATGCTACATTTACATGGAAAAAGGTAGCAAACAAAATTCATAGGCTACAGAAGAATATCTCTCAATTGTGAGATAAGTTGCATACACAAACATTATTTCCCACTGTGTTCTCCACTCTTTCCTAATTGTATTGTATTATATTGTTGAGCTAGCACATGGAAACAATACAATTAGCTCTGTCGCTCGAATGTGGAAATTATATTGTTGTATTATTTTGTATTGTGACTACTAAACTGCTAACTACATGTCATGTCATTCACTCTAACTCTATGCATATATGTATAGTAAAGTGGCAATTGCTGTATCTACGATTCCGTATTAGCAAATAGTTTTTAGTGCACATCCAACAATACGTGAAGGGAAAAAAGGAATTATAAAAAATATTTTTCACCACAGCCACAATTTCAATTGAATTTCTTGTAGCTACAAGTGTTTTCTACATTATAATTAGGTAGTACATGTAAATTCAATTCCCTACTGGCAAAATCTACCATACAGTCATATGGAAATGCATTAGCCCACGTTTATAAAGTGATTTCATTCATTGAGTGAAACGAAATAAGTTCTTTCGTCAGTCAAATGAAAGCGAACACCGGATGAGGATTTTATGTCTAGTTAGTTCAGTTCTTGGCTCACACACACATACATCATTCTTATTTACTGTGCACTGTCTTAACAAATGTGCATGAACACTAGCTAGATGTATTTTATAGCTACCTATAATATAACACAATACAGATATAGAATATAGATAAACAGAATTGTGTTGTGCTAGTGTGTTCTGTAGTAGAATATTTTTAGTTGTGTCTTAGCATATTGTTTTGATAGTTTTATAGAGTTTTTATGTTCTGGGCGATGAGAATTGATAATGGAATAAGATAGATAGCAAGATATGCAAAGGTAAGCAAAAGGGGGAGGATTAGTGCTAAATTGACGTTTTGTGTACAAGTAAACGTAGGTACACCAACCCAGAGTTACTTACTTGACTTACAACTGTCTGAGCTAGCTTATTAGTGTTAGACACTGTCTCAGTTGGTTAGTAGTGACAACTCTTGTGAGGTTCTCTCTTATTCTTGTGCCTCTTGTGTTTCTTTGTCTCAAATGTAAATAAAACTGGAGTCGACTATTATTGACTGATTTACGAGAGTGCATTCAGAAGTTGTGGAAGGGAGAAAGAGCCAGGACAGGAAAAACATAAGAATACCTAAATAATCGTATTCATAAGGATTCAAGGTACATCCGTCCGTTTTAAGAGATAAGCCTGTGCTACCGTTGCATTTAACAATTTGCCCAAGATAAATATAGTCGTCAACAAAACAAGAGAATCTAGTGATTGTCAGATATGCTGACAATGAGAAGAGAATCCTCACTGTCAATCTCCATCTCTAATAAAACAACAAATAACTTCTACACGTCCTCACCCAATGTCTTCTCATTTTGTGCCTGAATGTTCACTTGTGTCGTCGCCTCAGTTCAAATAACGCAAAAGAGAAATGAAAACGTCTCAACTTCCATTCGGAATTTACGAGCAGGACAAGTGCACAATTTATTAAATTTTCTAGCAAAAAATTCTAACTTCACAGAATTTGGAGAGAATACCTAGACGTATTCAAAAAGCCACCAAAAGAAAGAGTTGTCTAACTTGTCGTTTTTTTACAAGTTGAAAGTACATTAAGACAGTGTCACGCGTTTGTAGTTAATGTACTTAGTGCAGTGTGAAACGTTCTAACTCATCTTCATCTCTATAGTAAGCCATTAAATCAACCTCAACCTTAGTCTTTGGACTCGTTAATTATTTTTCGTCTCATCTCTCAAATCCATACGTTCAATTTTCATATCTGTTTCACTTCATTACAGCCTCATCTCATCACCTCATCATCTTCTTCAGTCAAAACTCGTTTCTCTTCTTCTACTACTCTGTCTCTTATATACCTTCCGGTTTTCAAACCATCTTTACTTGACAGATCAACCGAGTAGACTTTTTTCACAACTACTGCCTTTATTTACTGCTTCGTTGATTTCCTACTATCCTACTACACATTTCTCAACTTCTAAAACAAAGACGACGAAATAAAATCATTTTCTACATTTTTCCACACCCATTTAAACCTACAAAAACATAAAGATACTCATAATGACGGCAACAGCGTTTGTGGTAAGTTACTGCAGCTCAACTTCTAATAAGCAATGTCCATAAATCCATCCTTTGCTATATAAGTATAGAGAATAACCTTTCAAATTAAACACTTCACGCCCATGTCAATCTTAAATTCTCTCTTCTTGAGATAAAATGAAGTGGCAATGAAGAACATGCTTAAAAGCGTCTCAACTTAGATTATGCTGCTGTATATCTGTATATTATTATGCTAAATAAGTAGATGTTAGCTTTACTAAGTATATGCATAGAAAACCAAATTTTCTCATGGACGAGCAGTCAGTTATACTAAACTGCTTGCTTGATGTACATTAAAGCAATGAACCGCTTAAGAATTTCCAAGTTCAATACAGTTTAGGCATAGTACAAAGATAGCGTCGAGAAGGTACCAATCTCTACGAGTTTTGTGGGTTAAAAAATTATGAATGTAGATGTATTCACTGTTACGGGGTGTAATTGTGTTTTTCACTTTCTCTATGTTAAATCCAAGTAAATTAACCGTGATAAATTACATTACTTATTAGTGAATTCAGAGCAGACAGCCTTCTATTCTCGTCTTTATATCAGAAGGAAAATTCCACTTTATACTTCAACACTTCAACTCTCATTCAAGTGTGCATTTAATGAGCACAAAGGAAAATCTTACGTTCAAATTATTCATGTCAATCATATTATTCATTCAATTCTCAACATAAATGTTTAGCAGTTAAAGGCTCAAAGTTCAAGCACTTAAAAATATGCTTATCTTTAGCGAAATATTTTCCTCCTTGTTGTGCTTTACTTTTATGTTCATCTTTATGTTCCTTGTAAACGAACTAGATCTTTAAAAGCTAATAATGATGTGTAAGAAGCAATTTGCACATTATCTAACCTGTTTTAGTAAAATAAAATTGATTAGAAAGAGCTAATAAATCACTGACAGCAATTTCCATTCAGCTTCTCGTATTTATCTTTCATGTTTCAACTCTCAGATCAGCACTTACAATTATCTTTAATTATTAATTACGAATTTTATGTGCACAGATAATATTATACGCACTGCCCTTTGGTCTTCTCGTCTCTGGAGCCCCGAAGCTAGAGCCCGAGTACAGATTGTCTTATTCTGCCAGTGAAAATCATGCACTTCCCACCGGAATGACACTCTCAGATTTTCATCGGGACTCCTCTGTATCTTCTCAGAATGTGGCTCCCGTATCAGCTGCAGAGGAGCCCAATGTGTACGGCATGTCTACACCAGCTTACGAATATTTGATGGAATCTCAAGTTCAGAGCCCTAACTTCATTCAAGCAACTGCCACAAAGGCCATGAGACTCTCAGATTTTCGTCGACGGTAGACTGGCAACTCCGATTCTACCCTAGTACTAGAATTGTATCTAATATTATTATGACAGTAGTACTAACCATGTAAAAAGATCAATTTTGTTATTTTATGGTTTATATGCGATACATAGCTTGTAAATAGTGGTCGACAGTCAACATCCTTAGCCGCACATTTATATAGATTGAATGCAGGCAATGTTCCCACAAACCATACAAATTGCTTAAATTACTACAAAATTAGGTACTGTGTAGTTTACTGTTATGATACAACAAGATTTTTTTAAACCAGATAGGAATACTATACCAAAAGGAGAACAGGAGAGCGGAAATGACCAACTAGTCTTGCCGTAGATTTTATAAGCTCTAAGTCACGTAAAGTGAACACATCTATATATTTTGTTACACAATATGAGTTCCTTACAAATACCAATTAATGTAGATCAATTTAGTTTAATATCACTTTCTTCATAGCGTATCCGATATAAAACTTTGAACGCTACTACTACATATATACATATACCCACTTCATTCTTAAAGCTACCTGCCTTTACATACAATAATTTACATATAGTCATTAGTGCTACTTACCTTGCATATTACTTAATTATTACCAATTTAGATGAATCGTTAAAGTTTTTATTCTTGACAAATAAAATCCAACTTTGCAATTTCATTTTGTAAAGCAAACACATGTCGTCTTTTTCAAAATTATTTTATTTTTTATTTACGAACAAAACTACTTATAATTGAGATACAAACCATTATCATACTTTACCAAATATATTTAATGATGTTTACAACATCGTTGTTACACACATGATGGAACAAATTGTAATTATCAAACTTTTCCGACATTTCTCTACCGCTATCAAAAATATTCCTACACACAAATACATGTTACCCTACATTTGGGATGTAACGTCATTGCTTCAGGAAACAATTTCACAAAACAAATAACAGCTAGTATATAAGGTGTAATTAATTACAAATTGCGTACAATTACATTGTAAATATATAATTATTACGGTATTTTACAAAATAAACTATGTGTCTTTAAGTGCACATAGATCATTACCGAAACAAACTTACTCTGTACCTTCAATTAATATATATTAATTATTTTAAGAGCATTCTAAGATATATTACTTATATCAAAAACTAGACATTACGTACTTTCTACGCAGAAAACTAAATTGACTACAGAGGCAGCTGCCAGCTTTTTACCATTAAAAATCTCGTTACTCGTTTGTAACATAGAACAGTTCTACCGAGTTCCATTTATGCGAACATACAAAGAAGTTTTATACCAGATTGTCGAATAAAAATTCATATACTTACCTATGTACATTATAGGATAAGTATAAAGTACTAAAATTAATCTACTTACTACTTATGACTGGTGTACAACGATTGTAAACAACAGTTTAAATTGAAGTATATAGGTACTACCTATACATATATATTATATCGCTTTTCTTCGACATCATGGACATGTTTTAAAATTAACAATTCGGTTAATTTCTCACAATTTCTATTGTAGGCACCAACAAGGTTGTCTATTACTGACTGTTTTGCTAACTTCCATATTCATCTGAATATTTTCTATATTCATCGATAGAAATAGATACCTATATTAATAAATGACATTCGTCGATTCATCATAATATGCATAAGCTAAAACGGATAATTAAAATCAGTTAATCTACTCGAATGTATTGGGAAATCGGACAGCAACATTAAGCATCAAGTATATGAAAAATCAAGAGAGTATTTCTGCGAAATTAACTTATCATAGGAGTAAAACTCGTAGAAGAGCTAGCACCAGACGATTCTAAAACGTCGATAATGTCGTGGGCATCCAATTCCCTCGCGATATCTAAAGCAGTTTTTTTCTCAAAAGTAGACTGACAGTTTATATCAGAATTAAACCTTACAAGAATCTTGACCAGAACCGTTAAATGGTACTGTACTGCTAACATAAGTGGGGTAAAACCTTCTAAGTTTTTCACATCTAAACCCAAGTTCAGTCCAGCATTTTTTGCCACGCACTTAGTACAGGGACACAACGGATGACATGGTGGTATCCTTTTCATTTCAGTACCTTCGTTGTCAGGACTGTCGATTTCTTCGGCTGGAATTCCAAGATAGTACAGAGCCAACGGAACGTCCCCAACAGCAATAGCAGTAAATAATTTTCTAATGTGCTTATCTGAAAGATATATAGACATGAATTGGTTTGCTGTGTAATTTTTCAAGTTATGATGTAAATAATGTAACTAACCTCTCATTTTGACATCATCACTCTTGATCCCTGTAAAAGCAGTTTGAATGGAAATTTCATGTGCCTTTTCTAAACTCTCGACAGAAACTTTTCTCAAAAACTCTTGTTCCGCACTTTCTACAGTTAGATAATTGTTTTGGACAAAATAAGGGCAGCTAACATCATTTGAATTAATTCTTTCTTCAGCGATACATTCTTCAGTTTCCATTGGACTTTTGGCTGCAGATGTTTTGCGACTCCTTGGGGTTGGAACCGTAAGGAAAGGCGACGAAGGAAGTACAGATGTACTGCTCCTTCGATGTGCCCCTGCTTGAATAATATCTTCGATTTTGGGCGAAATAAATGCAGACACTCTTCTGGATCTTGGTGTAGAATTTACAGAAATATTTACCGCAGGTCCTGCTCCCACATTGTTGCTGAAGCTGCTTTTTCTAGATCTTGGTGTAGAGACAATTATGCCAGCTCCTCCACCCACAATGCTACTCACGCTACTTTTTCTGCTAGCGCTACGACTTCCTACTTCGCTTTCACTTTTTTGGGGTGAGCCCATTTCAGTTTCATCAGTGGCATTTTCTTCTTTGGGTTCAGATATCAACATAATTACGCCGCCTTCTCCTTCTTGTTTATTAACCATTTCAATATTAATAAAATCCCCATGATTGTTATGCATAAGAGCTCTTCTATTCAAAGATTTTTGAAGAATGCGTAGAATGTGAATATCATGGGCACAATCCAGTGGTGTCGTATGCCTTATATTAGGAACATTGATAGAAGCTCCGTGTTCAACAAGAATTTGAACAATGCCTTGAAACCCCCAGCGTGACGCTGTAAAATATTATACAAAATATTAAATAGACATAGACAGGGTGAAAATTGGAATTTTATGAAAGAAAAAGAAAATCTAATTAAACAGAATGAACAATAATAATATATCTACTACATATTACAGATTCAGATATAATAATAATATACCGTCAAAAGAATGTTTTATAATTAGTATTACCAAAATGTAGGGGTGTGTCGCCATTGTTGTTTCGAGAGCTCATATCCAAAACTTGTCGAGAATGTTCGGTATAATATATTATGGCTTTCACGCAACCTTCATGGCCGTTTTGGGCACTAAGGTGCAAAGGCGTATTTCCATTTGCATTTACAGGCTCAATGTTAGCTCCAGCGTGAAGAAGCAACAATAGTGCATTCTGATGTCCTCTTAAAGCAGCATAATGCATGGGAGTCATTCCCTAAATATTTTTAAAAGTCTGTAAGCATTTTTCTTAATTGCAAATTAAATAGCAGTCATGAACATTGGCTAAATACAAAACATTATCACACCTGACTGTCTTGTAATTCAAGAGGAGCTCCGATTCCAGTGAGAAGATCCACTATTTTTGGCCTTCCATAAATGCAAGCGACATGTAGCATGGTCAATTTTTCCTCACTCTTTAGACAGACAGCAGATACCATTGGATCTTCTTGATGTACAGGTCGCGTGAGGTAAGAACATTTCTCACACTGGCACAGTGGATGACAAAGTAAATTTTGATCGATAATTCGTACTTGTTGCTCGATCACTTGATTCTTCCTCTCCAGCTCATACTCTTCAATTAGTTCTTCAAGACGAAGACCGTTTCCTAAACGAATTACATCAAACATTTCCCCCAACGGGGAATCGGCATCTTCCAGAGCAATTTGATGAACAGTATGCAGCCAAATTTCTCCCAGATCACAAGGCAATCCGACGTCTCTTTCTGCATCTTCAACTCCAATCACCTTCCCAGATCGCAGATGCTCAAGTGAAGCCTCCAGGGTGACAATGAAAAACGCATTTTCATTATCGTTTTGTTCCGAAGACGAAAATCGAAAGTGACGTAAAAATTCCAGTTGAGCCATCCAGTTTCCCAAAGGATTTCTTATCAAAAGGTACACCCATATTGGCAGTAGTTCATCTGCGGATAGTATGCCAGCCTCCCTGTTTAAATAAATAAATGCAGAATCGAAATACATTAATTATCCAAGATCAATATTCATCATCTTAGTCTGATTACGATTTACAATATAAATCAATAATCAATGAATGCAGAAAAAAGCGCACTAACTCAGAAATGGCATCGGATCTCAGGTATCTCAATGTCTTTTTCATACAGGTCAGCTTCCCTAAAGGAGATGAGTAGGAGCTCAAACGGCCCAATTCTTGCTTTGCCCTTCCCAAGTTATTCCAATGCAAAGAATCAATTTCTAAATCTTGAGGATGCAACTCTGCTAGATTTCTCATAATTTTATTTAACTGAGAATCTTGATAGGAAACGCAAGATGTTAACGCGCTGATAATCGAACGATAGATTCCGTTCAAAACATACGTCTCAGTAGCAAGTTTAAATTTTTGTAGTAAATAATCAGATATAAAAACATCGGAAGAGTCTTGTTCAGAAGTATTATCATCAGTTTGGCAAGACGTAGCGTAATTTAAACACTTCAGATACAAAGTGTTTACTAAATCCTTTTGAACTGCTAAAGGGAAATTCTCAAGTCCGCGGTGGTTATGTAAAAATAATTTGATATATGCATCATACGTTTCTAAAACTTTAACTTTCCCCTTAATCCAAAGAAAGTCTATGCAATCTCGTAACGACGTTAAATTCCAAGGCGCTATCCCAGAGTTTCCACAACTTAAGTCGTCTTCAGCCACCTTTGAGTTAAGGGGTGAAGCTATACACAATACTTTGTACTTTTGTTTCTCGTTAGTGTAAAATGTTTCTTCAAAAAGCACTTCTCTTCGACATTGAACGAGGGGCGACTGAAGAGGCTCCGATTCCGATTGAGAACATTGAACACTATTATTATTGTCGTTTTGAGGTAATTGAGTCTCAATATCTGTAATTAAAGTTGTTCCTGAGTATTGAATGTTGACGTGAGCTAGAGTTCTATAGTTCCATTTGGAATCGATTTGATCATTTTGTTTCCATACTCCACTCCCATCACTACTGCCATCATTGAAAGTGCTCCCAGTTTCGTCGTCACAGTCATCAAGGGGTTTCAAAATGTGATGTGTAATGTCCTCCATTGTAAATGCATATTTCGGAAGAGAGTCTCTCCTTGGAACACATATAAGCCATTTTTTACAAACGCATTTGCTAAACAAATCTGGATACGATTGAAGAAAAATTTGAAAAAATGGATTTTGACTGAGATCTTCGTCGTAGCCGTCCATCATGCTCATAGTGCTTTCTCACTCTGCCTGTAAGGAAAAAACAAAAAATCGAATTAGGCACTATTAAAGGCACAATGAAGACAAATATAAATAAAATATTCAAAATTTAAAAACCAAATCGATAAAACAAATCAATCGCTAATAAAATCGCCATAATATTATCATGGGAGGATAGTAGGAACCTAGTTTGCAGTCAGGATATTTAGAAAATCCTTTCTGTTTGTGTAAACGTGGTGTAGCTGTAGACAGAGTTAGCAGACTCAATTGAATTTCTTGTCAAACTATGAGCAAATAAATCTGTATAAAAATGTCTGATAAGTCTTATTACGTAATCGATAGAAATGGTCAATACGCTTTATCCTATACCTTAAATCCTGAACTGAACTAGAGGTTTAAACCTTTCAAACAAAAACTAGTCATATTCGTGAATCATTTAACAAAAAGATCAACAAAATGGTACCCACTCCTTACACAAACATCTATCTTCACTCTTTACCCAAACCAAACAAGGACTGCTATGTTTCTTCAATATATTTGATCTTTTGTCCTTGTTCCTCTCTACTTAAATAAGCGTATTAAAAAAACCTGGTCGAATGGCACTTCGTCCGATAATTATAGGTACATACATAAGTACAACATAAAAAATATGTGCTTAATGCTTACATGTTATGACAGTCAGTCAATAAGTAATCATTTTGTAACGTTAATGTTAAGATGCTTATTGCTACTTACAGTAGGTACTTGTACTTATCACTAAATGAGTTTAACTGCGGTCTACATTGTACAGTCTACAGATTGCACTCTATATTAGTCTATATTGCAGCCTGCATCTGTGGCTTTAAAGCTTAAAATACAAAAATGGCTTTCTTAAAATTCGTACCTCTGTTCTGAATAAATTATTCACAATAATATAATGTCTCAGAGTGGTTGATAATATATAATGACATCATCAAATCAATGTCATGTAGTATATTAAAACCTATATAGTTTCGCATCCCATTGGCAAGTTTAGATTTAACACGAAAAAATTAAAAATTATAAGGGATTCATGATTCATGTACCAATGCGTAACCTTCTCACGTAATATTTTTATATCCTACCTGATCCCTTTCCATTCTTTATATAAATATATAGGTATAAAATGGAGCTTTAAAACCCGCAGCTTAGGAATGAACACAAACGTCTATGCCTGAAGTTTCCTAATTCAAAAAAGATTGTGATATGCTTTGCAGGATTTATAGACATTCAGACAACGTTTGCTCTGACATGGCAATATCATAGCATAACATGAACGTGAAAAGTGACTCATCGTCAGCAATTCAGTTCACCAGTCACCAAACACTCGCAACCTATCTAGGTATGCACGAAATAGAAGCATGTCCAAAGGATTAGTTATTCTACTCTGTATAAGTATCTCTTTGTCCGGTAGTCCACACAGCATTATTGGATGCGATATCCTTTAAACAGATTATTATGGAACATCCGTCCGTACATTATTCTAACTTTTCGTAGGACACATACCTTTCCACTCAGGCCCGCGTGAAGCCGCGGGTATCCCCCCTGGCGAAAGGGTATCCCCCTTCGGCCGAAGGCTGCAGGTAGGGTATCCCCTTCGGCCGAAGGC
>JABASI010002579.1:0-19208 GCA_019776505.1 Tomocerus nigrus
CAAAAAATTTTGCGATTTTGAGTCAAATTGAATAAAAATTACGTCTATGCTATGGAAATTATGCTATCAATCCATCACAATTTTCAAAAGGACCAAAATATGTGAAAATATGTTTTTATAGCCGAAATATTTACGAAAATATTTAAATGTCCTGAAAACCAAAAATATGTAAAATATTTTCGGAAAAAGGGGTGTCAAAATTCTTAAAAAGTTGTGAAACGTTGACATCTTAAGTTTCAGAAGCTAATGTTAGCGCATAAAAAATATGTTTTAACATAAATATCTCAGCTCTGCTTATAAGATACAGGCACTCCAGAGATATACGAAACTCCCCTCAATTTCAATGCCTAGAAAATACCAGTGTAGTGCCTCCCGGTTTCTGTTCCCTCGAACAAATGTTAATGCTATCAGCACAATAGAAAAATTCGTCAGATACCTATTACTTATTATAATTAGTGTTGTGATATATACTATAATACATACACAGTTAGATACCTGTTTGATGAAAACAATTAAGACTTTAACTCGCAAAAATCATAATATAGTCTTTAAGGTTACGAAACTACGAATATAGCAAAATGCTACTTTAAAAAGAATTCGAACCCTTATTCGCCAAGATTTTTCAATGCAAAATATATTAACAAAAAAGAGTCACAATTGACATCCAGCCATTTATACCTTTTTCTTATTTTGCTAGAGTAAAAAAAACTAATTTAAAACATACACCATAGAATTCCAATGCGACAAAATAGAGATATTAAAAAAAATAAAACCCTAACAAAATGACAATTTTTTAACTATGAGGAAATGAGCGTTGTAAAAGATACTAGCTATACACAAATGTAATAGCACTCTACAGATGAAATAATGCTGTAAGGTTCCCTAATCCTTTAGCAGAGGATGCCCATAAAATCCAACGAAGCACGAAATTTTTGGTAAATTCTGCCTACTTCTGACATGATTATTCTTAAACAGTGGATGAAATGTACACGCATTTTATTATACTTATTGTACTATAGGGTTACGTTACCTATCCATTTTATTTTCCTTAGTGCCAAGTAAACATTCTAATTCGCAATGTTGGTTAATCGTCGTTTGTTGTTTTGCTTATGGGGACGCAGTATCTCTTACACAATCTTATTAGGTATCCATATATATTAGGTAGGTACCTATTTAGTTGTGCTGTTAAAAACCTGTGTTTGTATCTACCTTTACATTTTTCTACTTTCAATTTAACTTGCATGTTTTCTTGTTTGAATAATTAGTGGAGGCTGCATAACATGAATTCTTGCTCTTTGCCTTGTCTACCTTCAATGGCCTTAACACTGAAACTTTTATTTGTTTGTTTTTCAAAAGTCTACTGAAAATTACTTGGAAAAGCACTTAAAATGATATGAATAGTTTACTACAGTTTTATTCCTTTGAAAAAATCTATATAGCCATGTAGTTCTATTACAGTCAGGAGTTTAGAACAAACTGTATGTAGTAATAGCAAATAACACTGAAGTACTTCGGGCAATTCAACTTGTTGTCATATCAGAGAAACTTTTTGTTAATCAAGTTTAACTGGTGTGAAGTAACTAAGTAGAAATTTGGACAGAGATAACTTTGGTAATTAGCTTGCCATAACATCTTCTGCGTACTAATAAACGTTACATATCTGAAGATGATGCATTTGTTGTCGATACTAAAACGTTTAATTGCTCAGGCCATACAAAGACAATTTACAATGCAAACAAATTATAAATTTGGCTGTTTGCAAATTGCAGATAATTAGTGATAAGTAACCACTTTCAAAAAATATTACATGCGAAAACACTTGTAAACGTATTAGGCTTTTTCGACTGGTTTCTTTTCTGCAAGCATTTCTCCGAAATTCATTCCACGACACACTTAAAAAATACTTTCAGTGCAACGTAACAAAGAAATTCAGCGCATGCAGGTACAGGGCTCTTTTTTCAATTTCAAAATTAAACACGAAGGGAAAAATGAAGAAGAAACGAAAAAGCTTATCCTGCTTAATTACACGTATCAATAATTTCCATAGAAATGGATACCAATACTGAAAATATGACCTCTCGAGAAAGGGAACTCATTTTTAAGTTTCATGATTTAGCATTTATACGGCAAGGTACACAGCTTCAGTCAGCGACCAGAGGTCAGAATCTCAGAATGTCAAAACTGAGTATGTAACGATTACAAATCTTAGTTTTTTTTGAAACAGAAAGTGATGGTAATATTTAATCGTGTCCGGCTAACTGGCACCATGGAAAGTGGCACCACGGACAAGTGGCACTATGGCAAGTGGACCTACGGACAACTGGCACATATATAGTATGGGAGGAGCTAACGAATTCTTCGATTTTAGTCCGATTAACCTTTCATTATTACAATCCTGTTTGCTCCTAAACGAATGACCATATTCAGGCTTATACCCCTTTACGCAATCGACAGCAACCACCGTTTCCGGCTCTACTCCAGCATCTTCCACTACTACCTCACCTTCTTCGTCATCGAGAATGAGGTAGACAGAGGACCTGGAAGTCAAAGTGACAAACCTGGACACTGGTCAGTCTCTTGAAGCAATTTCCCGTTTGGGAGTTGATGGTTCATTCCTAGCCTGGCATTCGCCTAAGAACTTAACACAAAACCAGTGTATAGCATTGGCGCCGTGCCTGTAATCCCATGTATATAGCATTGGCTCCGTTCCTGCAATCCCCTGTAAATATATAGCATTGGCACCGTGCCTGTAATCCATTCAAACAATTGCGGTCGCTGACTCGGCCAATACGGAGTCTGGAATTTCTTTAATACGGACGGAATACGTAATGTTCAGTATAGCCTAATATAGAAATAGGTTTATAGGTATATTGTAATCTCATGTATATACCTTTGGCACTGTGACTGTAATTTCATGTATATAGCATTGGCACCGTACCTGTAATTCCATGTATATAGCATTGGCACCGTGCCTGTAATCCCATGTATATAGCATTGGCACCGTGCCTGTAATTCCATGTATATAGCATTGGCACCGTGCCTGGAATTCCATGTATATAGAATTGGCACCGTGCCTGGAATTCCATGTATATAGCATTGGCACAGGGCCTGGAATCCCATGTAAATGTATAGCAATGATACCGTGCCTGTAATCCCACGTAGGTATATAGCATTTGCACCCTGCCTGTAATCCCATGTATGTAGTATTAGCCCGTCGGAGTTTCATTGACGGTGATGGACGGAAGAGAAGGAGTTATATATTATACGACGTGTTGATACTGGTAATTCTTTATTTCCGGAATAATCATAACCATCACCACTACCACCACCGAAACCAAATCAACATTGTTGTCTTTGATGTCAATTTGTCAACCCTTAAGGCCATCATACTCTCCAAAGAGCAAAGTAGGGTATAGAGGTGATGGAGTAAAGGGGTATACTAAGGCTGGCTGAGTATTGGTCATTCGTTTAGGAGCAAACAGGATTGTAATAATGAAAGGTTAATCGGACTAAAATCGAAGAATTCGTCAGCTCCTCCCATATTTGTGCCAGTTGTCCGTAGGTCCACTTGCCATAGTGCCACTTGTCCGTGGTGCCACTTTCCATGGTGCCAGTTAGCCTAACACCATATTTAATTACATCACTCTGTATATCTGAAGTATGATGTCGACTCAAGTTTATAATTTCAGTTTCACCTGACAGGGCTGACTGAAATCGCAATGCACGTGTACATAGAGTACTGGAAGGAAAAGACCTCAAAGCTTTGCTCTGGGAATGATGACCCTTGCGTGTATAATTGTGTAATGGATAGGAAATCCAATGGCAGGATTTAGAAGTTCATAAAATATAATTTTAATTATATCGCAGGATTTAGTAGTGAATTAAAGATAAATTATTTGTGGCGCATATTTTCTGCGTCGTAAATTGGCACTGGGGATTTGGATGGAGCCTGATGGAGGAGTGGAAAGGCTGGGAGAGTAATGTCCATCGTAAAATTCGTGTGTCACGTTACTTTTGTGAATGTAAAGCATATATTGGATAATTATGATAATGGAGGATATGAGTAGGAACTAGTTGTACTAGAATCCTGTTAAGATGCAAGTTAAGGTGCGTAGTAGATTGCTTCTTCCTCTTCCCATGCACTACGACCACAATGTGTAGGGTAGGAATAGGAAGACTGTCTATCCAAATGAAATACATCTGTCATCTGTAGTCTGCCCGGTCAGCCTGACTCGTCTTGCCCTTTTCTTGCCTGCTGAGATGATGTGCATTTATGACATGTAACGCCGAGCTGGGTTATGCAATCTCGCCTTTTCCTATTTGCTTCTACTTAGGCGCATTAGAGATTTTAATACAATTTAGTTCAGGGATAGCACACTTTTTGAGAAAGATATAAGAGAGGAGTGGAGGTGTCTATGTGCCCAGGTTGCTTCGTAAAAATACACAACGTTTGTTAGCCTAGAAAGCAATTTATGCAGGTACATAGATAATAAGTAGATTTATTATATAAGAGCTCAAGTACAAGTACAACTAACTAACAAGCAGAGATGAGTATAAATACTTGTTCTATAGGTAATTGCCTTCATATGAATCTTGACTATCTTTGAGTTCGTGCAGCTTTGGCGAATTGCTATTCTATTCTGCTCTTTAGTGATGCAGGAGTTCGTAGTCTTCGCTTGACTTCACCGCTTCCCTTGCGCTTCCTCATTATTATCTAAAGAAGATTCTCTTTCATTGTGTTTATGTATGCATATTAGCTCTCCACTAGTTCCTACCTCTTAATATTAGAATCCAATACTAAACTATGCTAAAAACTTTTAACAACATGCTGCCTCTTTCTGTCTCCTTTTTCAATGATGCTGCGATGATGTTTGATCAGCAGTTCACACTGCATAATAACATCATTTCCTTCCGCTCCTTATTTCCCTCTCCTCTTTAATATTATCATCATCCCTAAGTCCTGGCCTGCCCATAAGCACTAATAGCTGCATAAACCATGCCAACATTATTACTATAAGCTCCCCTATCCCCATATAATATTAAGCTACTAGGAGCTACCCAACTATAGCGCTCTGTTTTCCTCACTGTCTACTTTCTGCATCTATTACACAATGTTCCTTTCAGCAGGATTTGCATTCAATGCAACCGTAGAGCTACATCCATGCAATTTATGTACTTTACTGATCAGCAAATACTTTTATTTTCCTTCAGCTTTGTCGTCTCATTCAACTTAGTTTCACTCTTCATGATTCAATAAGCCAGTAAAACTTTATGTCTGCATCCTGCCCCGACAAACTCAGAATCTAACGAGCTATTAACAGTGCAAAAACTGTTTTGAAATTGAAACAGAATTAGAGCCACAGCGTACATTTATTTTGACAGTTGCGTAAAGTACAGTGACTTGAAGAAGAGACACCATTACAGGGATGTGTAAAAGTACCGTCGACTCTCTCTCTCTCTCTCTCTCTCAATTCCCTCCCTCCTCCTTCCTTCCATGGTCACTGTTTCTTCCCTTTCTACCTACAATAATATCATGCTTCCCTGACTAAATCTACGTGTGTCTGCTAAGCTTCCCTTCTTTTCTCATCTTGTGACATGAGAATGCTCACTCTTCCGTCCCCATTCAATCCCTCACTAACCACATTTATTGTGAAACAGAGAAATAGTCCGGAAACTTTGCACATTTTCTATCGATAATCATTCATCGACTAATAGAATCCTAGTTTCATCCCACATTTCCCTTTTTCATTATGGCATCTCATCTACGTGAGCTTGAACTTCAATTTATACATGTACCAACAAATCACTCTCAGAAGACCTGATGGACAATAGCCACCACATTTCTTTTCCGCATTTACCAGCAACCACAGCAAAATTATTACAATAAGTAGCTACAATACTTATTGATATTGGAAAATATTTAATTAGATACAAATTTAATGTGTCTTTATGTATCTCTCTTGAGAAAATATTTAGTCTACATATTATAACGGCTTGCCTACTACTTATTTGCATTCATTGTGTATTTGTGTAATACTGTATAACAGGAATAATTGCTCATTGAAAATGCGTCCAAAGGATAATAGAATATTTTGTAATAAAATCTCAGCTCTTTATATCGTAAACAAAATCAGTTCTTTGAAAGGATACTTCGAATCAGCAATTTGTGAAAAGAAATGTAATAACCAACCGTATAAAAGATGAGGATAATAAAAAGGAGCCATTTCTTGCAAATCTTTTTGTGCTCCAATATTAAAATGGCTTAAGTTGCCAACTGATGACAACTAGCAAGTTCTAAGGCTTTTCTTTTCTTTTGTATTTCATATTAGTCAGAGTCCAAGAAATGACAAACAATTACTCGGATTACTGCATGCAACATTTAAAAGAAGTGTTTAATATTTAGTTGGAAGAACTAGTGTCCAACTTGTGGAGATAATAACTTGGTTTCTGTCCCACCTAACCCACAATAGAATCCACTCATTGCATAATTCAATTCATTGTTAAAGTAGTTCAACGACAAGGCAAGGAAGACTGGCAGAGAGCATCACACAACAGTCACACACGAGTATCTACTTAATAAACTCAGCAAGATAAAACAAATCTTGTAAACTTCACATGCACATACTTATGGAACAAAGTAAGTGCTATAATATTATTATAAGTCTCTATATTTAGACTTCTCTGCAGGTGAGTCTCTCTATGTACACGAGGGAGGACGTGTCTTGTAGATTTGACTTTGAATACACAAATACTAAATCTTATGTAAACAAACCCTCTCATTGACTATTTAAATTCTGACTAATCCCCTCGAAGTTCCCACTCACCAGACAAACTTACAGTTCACACCAACATAAACACCTAATGAATAATAAATAAGCACCTAACAAGTCCATCTTTAATGTAATAGCCCTACAAGTACGCATACACTGCTACCTCTTAAAAGTCTTAACTATTTTGCAGCAGAGTCATAGAAATACTTGCTCCAATCTCTGTCTACGAGCTGAGCTGAAGCAATTCATCAAGAGTTTAATGAAGCTTCCTGCAACGGGATACTTGTATACATAAGATACCTAACAATAAGTATAGTCTGTGGTTTTGTCCTGTAATCCTTCTTCGTATAACACTACAGAGGAATCTTTCTCCTTCACTTCCCTTTGTAAATGTCCCAATTTTAATTATCACACTAGACAAAGATTTAATCATTGAGAGATATAATTACAATAATAGTGAACCTCATTTATTTATTTATTCTTAGACTACCTACTTGATTTATGGAACGGTATTGTACTTCAACATTTTTCTTCTGTATTTCCAACAGAGAACTTAAATGCAACTCATCTTCGTATGCCATTTTAAAATAGAAGAAAAGAATGACACACAAATTCTATTTATTATTGACTCTGCCCGTGTATCTTTCACTATTTGCACTAAATGATGTGGAAGGAAACACTAAATGGCACAATTATCCGATTTCCCTCAATACATAAAAATATTTTAACACGAGAAACATCGTCATAAAAATCATTCTAATAACTCGTATACTATTGTCTCTATTGTAGGCATGGATACTATTTCCTTCATTCCTATTAATCAGACGACAGAAATTAACGGAGAATAAAGTTTTAATGCTCTCTCAAGCTGATTATGGAAGGGGTGTCATACTATTTGAAAAAAGAGCTTTCCGAAACAGCAGGATGTAGAATCGTGCTATAAAATATTTTATAAAGGGGAAGAAAAGGTAGAGCCAAACGAGAAATGCAGAGCGAGAGAAAGAAAGAAATAAAATGAAGATAGTGGTGGTGAGAAAAAGAAAGGAGGCGGAATACATTTGTGGAGCGGAAGTCTGGAGACAGCAGAGTATGTGAGTAGAAAGCGAAGGTAAATAGTGAGGAGAAAGCGTGGAGAGGACCCGGGTGCGCAGAGCAGTGAAAGTGCGGAAATCCCTAGCCATAAAAGCTGAGAAAGTTTCCGCTTTCTTCACTGAATGCCGCTGAATTGGTTTTAATGGGATGATTAGACTAACCACCTCATTTCCTCGGCTAACACAATTAGAAGGAGTGCTGAGCAACTTCCTAGTTACATATGAGGGCTCTCTGAATAATTCAAGTGCTACAAATGAGGGCTAGAGATAAAAAATGATAAAATTTTGATTTACCGGTGAAAAGGGCTGTTGAGCAAAGGAAGATGTTTTTGTGGTGTAGGCGGCGGGATAAGAAGAAGAACAGTGGCTGGTTTTGTCAGTCAGCAGGAGTGGATGGAAGGAACTGAGCAAATCGGAGCAAAGTTCTTAGCTGTGGCCAGCGAGCGTCTGTCGGTCGGGAAAGAGTGCAGCGAGTGCAGCGTGCAGTTGAGAATTGAGATGGATGGATATCGAGAGCACTCACTACTGATGTGATGTGAATGTGAGTGTGGTGTGCTGTGGTGTAGGTGTCTGTGGTGGACGCTGCTGCTCGCTTGCCCTAATCAGCTCAGTTGGCGAAGAGCAAGTCGGGGCTGAGTGCTGAGACTGTGAATCGCGGACGGTGAGTGAGTGCGATGATAGGCGATGGATGAAGAGGAGGATTGCGAGTTAACTCACTGATCTTCTTCCTTGGGACTGTGGCTGTGGCTGCTTCGTTTCTTCTTGGCTCCTGGATGAGACGAGAACAAGAAGCCTCCTCGTCGACACCAACAACAACCACCAGAGACGAAGAAGACGAAGAAGAGAGCCAAGATCTGTTGGAGCAGGAGAGAGAACTGAACTTGCACTACGGGTACGGAAATGCAAATGAAAAATTTCTAGATTACCCAACAACGTCTCAAGGAATAAGGTGAACGTACTTGAGTGGAATGTACTTTTTGTATCAAAAAGTTTTCAACTCTTCACTGATGTGCTCTAAGGAGGGATGGATCTAATAGAATGAAGGTAAGTAGCAACCAAGGCATCTCTCTCTCTCCACCAACTTCACTCACTCAGTTCACTTTGTCAGGCTCCCTCCGCATCTCATCTGCCGGACCATCTCACTCACTTAGCTACCTCCTCGCCGTTTGCTGTGAATTCAGTTGACTTATTGTTAGCCAGCATTTGCGAGCCTTAACTCACTTCGCCTCCTGGCCGGCCTCTGCCTACCTGGCCTCTCTCTCTCTCTCTCTCTCTCTCTCTGTCTCTCTTATTATTATTACCTTGCTCCGCAATCCAACTAACGCTATCCGCAAAATATAGCACATCCATCCATTCTACGTTATGCACCTCCGAGATAATATTATTATTATGCTATTATCCACGGATGCCTATACACTACTCGCCGTCACCACTACCAACCAACTAACCAACCACACCGTGCACAGATACAATCCTTGCCTATTTTGTCCCTCTACTTCTGTTGTGATCGGGAGACAAACCGCAGCAGAGCAAATAAGAAGAAACAGAAGAAAGAGAGATGCTAACTAGTGCATCTCTCCCTCCGACTACAACAACCTACTCCAACAATCTATATTAATCGTTGCAAAATAGCAAACCTCTACTTTCCTTACATCTTCTTCTTCATCTACCTACTACCCCAACTCAAATTGCTTTATTGGCTCAAGCACAGTTATTTGTAGATGCCTACGTCTTATAGTATTTCATCAATTCTATTCTCTTGCAAATATCAAGAGACAATTTTCTGCTAGCAATTCAATCCAATGTGTTTTTTTTATAAAGTTACAATATTTACAACAGGATTATTGCATGATAATTATACCGGAGTTTATCACCACTTCATGCTATATAAATTCTGTAATGACACAGCTATACGAGCTCATTCTGTGTTCGCCAATTAACGATGAATGCTTATTTTTATTCAGAATTAATTGGGGTAGCGGTACATGTTTCATGCAGTGATTCCACATTGCAACATTCGCAAGACATTAATTAATGCAGATTTTCAATTGTCCTTGGTTTTGTATCAATCCAATTCATAAAAAAGCTAGCATTTGGCTAAGCAAAATTTATAGGTTCGCAGTTTATGACTTTCAGTTTGGTTGTGGCCACTGTACATTTATGACCAGATTTATATGAGTTGATCCTTGTTCATCAAAAAGTTACAATTAATTTGGCCTGAAATACTTCATGCATCTTTTGTGAATGCAGAATTTTAATGTCCTTTTATGTATATTTCATCTGTCGCTTTTATCTTTCAGAACTTACTGATCTGATGTGTAAGTTCGTCTGTAATTCCAAATAATAGTTTCAACTTGAAATCTCATTTGTATCAAGTATCCAGCATTTCCTTCAGCCCACTCAACAAAGCCTTTTTGCTACCTACGTACGTGCATCGTGCATCCCAACTCCAACCAAACATCAAACAGTATGGTACCACAATTCTCTGGTGACTTTGGGAAGGAATATTTTTCCAGAGTGGTGATGAATCTTTACCGGGATTGGATGTGCCGACGAGAAATGAATTGTGGTATGCAGATGCTATGAATTTAATAATTATGGCAATATAATATAATTGCCTTAATTAGGATTACCTGTTGTCTGTTGAATAGCATGCCATGCAGAGAATGAGATTAGAGATTAGCCAAGTGAATGTGATGACAGGACTTACCGACGCTCTGTTTTCACAGCCCACAGACACTACAGCCTCACGAAAACTGAAAAACCAGCACATGCATCGTAATTGCACATAAGAACTACTTGCTACCTTGCTCTTTATTAATTCAGTATGTCAATGTAGAAGTTAATTAATTCGTGTAATTACTAATCCAATAAAGCCAAAATGAGGTCTCATACAATAAATAACTTGAAATATTGTGATTGCGGAATACTGAAAGGCTATAATCAAGTAATAAACGTTTAAGAAGTCAACTTCATTTCGTGTATACAAATACAAACTCTGTAGCTTGTGTTTTAATATGACATCTGAATACGCTGCAAGTTTCTGTAATCTGTTTCCTCTGGAAATTGTAGAACAAATACAGAAATAGGTAGGTGAATGATGAATTATACAAGTTAATACAAAAATACAAGTTTTTAAAATCCATACTTATTAGCATAGAGTATTCTTCCCGTCAGATATTCTACCAGCTTGCATGGCAATGCCATAATGCATCAGTAAATTCCGTGAGGTACGGCGACTGTAGCTCGCATTGGGCTGTAAGGACATGTAATCAGTAGATGTGCATCAAAACGCAGAGTAGTCGAAATGGGATTATAACACAACGTATTTCAGAATGGTATGAATGACTGAGACTAGACCTGTTGTCCGCACCTTATACTTTATTATGAATAATAAATTCTTGGTGTGTTCCTTTGTAATCTTTTGAGTTGGCTATCATGGATATTCTTATAGAGTGAGCTTGCACTCTGCTTTGTATCTGTACTTATGTACTGTACACTATGCATAAAATCTTAGTTCTTCATTGTTATGGTGAACACATCTGCTCCAGTCAAAGTAATTGAAGAATGGTTGGCCCAATCGTATCGTAACCGTAAGCCAACTTAGTAAATCGAGACTCACTGACTGACTCAGTCAGGGAAGTCAAAGTCAACTCGAGATAACAATAAATGAAGATTTTTGAATTCACAGAAACAAGCTATGCTGTAAGGCAGACAAGAGATTCTCGAACTTCAACTCAACCACTCTTCATCCCATGCAATTATACTATATCTAATATATCTCACTCATTTAGGCACCACAACTTGCGAGACAGATAATCAAATCAGTTCCTTACAATTAATGGCGGATTTGATCTTCAGGATTATCTGATGCTAAGTAAATTGGCTGTAGAGTGTTCTTACATAATATTCCTTCTCAGGATAATTCACGTACCTCCGATTTATGCATGCACATTTATCCGAGTATTCCAACAGCTATATGTATGAATATTATTTGTCAGAAACTGGCAACAATAAGAAGTTGATATCGCCATTTCTAATGATCAGGCTAAAATATTCGTTTGCCTGCCATTTCACCACCATGTTGTCGTATTTACTAAATAAAATTGACGATATAAGTAGGTACACATATAGTGCATATTTTAAATTACCTATGCTTTTTTATTAATTCTTTAAGAGTATGAATATCATTCTTGCATTATACAATTCCACTGTGACTTATTTAAACAAAGTAAGTATAAAATAAATATCCAAATTATAAATTATTCAGGAAACAAAACAAAAGTCAGTCTTGATAATTCTTCATATTCTTGCCTTCATAAACTTGCCACATTATGCATATTATATCCATTTCGACTTTCGACTGGATTGCTTTCGGAGAAAACATTAAGGGCTGTAATACTCGACTGAAAAATTCTCAATTTAATTGCACTACATGTAGAAATCAGATTACTGTTAATAGAGATAGCCTTCTGCCTACATATGAATCCCTAACTCACTGTAACGACTAAGATGAAAGATCCCAAATACCAATAATATAATGTTTACTATGTGTAATATATAATCGGATATCACTTACATATTTAATCACATGCTACTTCATCAGTATCAGTTTTAATTATCTAACACGCTTTAACGGTCAACCGACGTTGAAGAACAGTAGTATAGATTATATTGCCTTTTCAGTCCAATTAGGATCGAGTTCGGGAAGTTTCTGGTAAGAACGAGAGGAGAATAATTGGATATCCTGGCAATACACTTCGTTTTTTTGAAGATTTTAGATTTTAACCCAAATTGTTGCAGATTTGAGTGGCCGATCAAAAGATTAAATGACAAAAATATTTCAGAAAAGCAGTACTTTTCGACGCAATCAAGGCATCAAACCTAATACTACTATGTAGTATTATAGCCCTCATAATAAGAATCGTGATTGAGCATTGAATGAAATTGATGCCCATGTGAGGACACAGAGTTGAGGGTGACAATATCAAAGCGCAGGTACTTACACCAAGTTCCTTATGAAAAAATGATATATTCAATCAAATTCTGATGGAATCGATCCTAAAATTAGTTGATTGCAATCTTATTGACTGGCTAACTACAGATTACAGGTGGTAGTTATTCTGGAAACGACTCAATGTCCCTCCACAGTTGAAACTATAAAACATCGCATACATTTTGAACGAATAGTACTGCTAAATAAATACTATGACAGACATAATTATACAGGATTTAAAACAGAGGATGTTTGTTTAATCTTAATCTGAGTTGGTATGTAGAGTTAGCATAGCTGGAAATACACGTTCACAGTGAAAGGAAAGAATGTATAAACTTGATTGGGGTGAATATGCAATCTATTCGCCAACTTTAATCGACGTTATCACGTACACCCTTTTCCACTGCAGATGAATTGCATAGCAAATCTTCCTTTATAGAATTTAAATGTATTCAAAGGTAGACTTCACAGTATGCGACCATTGTTGTCACACCGCACCAGCTACATAGTTAAAAGTCTGCAGATAGATAGGCTAGCCATTTACATTCTAGCTTTGCAAGGGATTGCACTGCAGATAAATGCACATTAACCCTTGCTAATGCCAACTATGTAGTATGTGTTTACTCAGAGAAAGAAAACGATCAACTCCCAAGCAAAAATGTTAAGCAACTGATTTACTTACCATGCCTAATGAATTTGATATTGTTTGAGTAATTATCTGTTTACTCGGTTGCGAGGCTACCTTGACAAGTAACTGCATAGCATAATATTTCAAGTTAGTTCTAAACCCAAACAATAAGACAGGCTAAATTATTGCAACGCGTAAATATTGTAACTTATTGTACCTACTGGTCAAGTTAAATACGGAAAGGCAACGTGTCACATTAATTATTCTCCCTACTTCTTTAGGAATACAATTATGGATAGGCAAAGGACATATACTTAGTGTGGCTGTAGCCCAAGAGGTCTGTGTGCTACGACACATGGTTGTTTATATTATGAGCCTCCAATATCGAGTATAGGAAGAAAGGCCGTGAAGTGAAGACCCAAGATGGAACATGACACAATGCATAGATAAACGGGAACAGAGTATCAACGATAAGTAAAAAATATGTAAGTTGCCAAAAGAGATCTGTAGGTTTCCAGTGATTTGCATTGTAAAGCCCGGGTAGCGTCTCCTCCTCTCAGCTCAGAGACTTAGCGTCAGTGATAGCAACAAGAGCAGCAGCCGAGTGAGGATCACTCCATTCATTGTCCTCTATGACAGACGTATATCCCCAACAACCACAGGCTATCTAGCCAATAATCGTTGTTAGGACCCTTAATATTTTTATCTGTAGCCAAGTGCTGTGCATGTGTGCGTGTAGGTAGCTATAGCTCGGCATTTCCATTAAACTAACCTGTACTGCTCTACTAACAAGACATATTATTTACTGCTGACTACCACCACTCTGCCTGGTCAAAAGCATCTGCTTTGAATTCAGAAGCGGCAATAAAGAAGCAACTCCACTACATTCCTATACGAGAGGGAGGGAGAATAATATAAAGATGCTCTTGCCTGGCATTAGGCCACTCCGTGTATCTCTACCGGAGACACAATGTAATTCCAGTGTTTGGATACCTACTGGCTCCCTACAAGGGTTTAGCCATCATATGGTGAATTGAGAAAGACAGTGACACGACAGTCAGTGGTATATTTGAAATCGATACATTTCAGCTTAGCTACTTATGCAATCCAGAATACAATAAGTAAAGAGAGAAAAGGCAACCTAACTCACGGCACAGGGCTCTTAAGGACTCCAGACTGTGGAGAAATAGTTCCATGATGATTTCCCTATCCGTCCTATGACTTTCTCTAGCTCCTCTCCAACTATTAGACACCTACTTGCTCTGCTCCTCCTTGGCTAATACGGCCACATATATTGTCAATATTAAATACCCTAGCACATTTTTATCATTCGATCTTACGTACTTGTAGACTAACCTTGCCGGCTACAATAGAATGAAACCATGTCCCCTTTCTTCTCGCCCCATCCTCGCTATATCCACTCTTACATGTAAAATATCTACATAGAACTGCTATATCTCAAAGCCAATAACATTTCCGATGAAAAGAAAGTACCTTTTACGAATCTAAATCCTAACTGGGTCAAGTAGCCAACCAGGAGAACAAAACGGCTGAGAGTGGATATAAACACATATTATGCAAGTACGGAGATCTTATTATATCTTGCAATCGTGCTTTGTGTATTTAGTGTACACGTTCACAGTAAATACTAAATAAATGTACAAATACACTCTTGGCAATTATTTTACTCAATTGGCTATCCTACAATATGCTAATACATTTTTACACATTGAAAAAATTAACAACAGATTTCGAGTCATCAACTTTAGGGCATGTTATCAATAGATAGCTTAACACCGGGAAATGATGCAATTAGAAAGTAATAATTAATTACATTATTGACAATTGTGATGCAAGGTTGTGACTGTGATGATAAATTTCTTTTCTCCGAATCAAAATGACAGAAAATAAGTTTGGTGAGAAAATTTTCTGTAGCGATTGAAAATAAAGGGATGGAATGAGGGAATAGGAGGAGGGTGTAGTTAGGGCTTTACGGTATTCTATTTTCTAATACCGTAGACAAGTGGGGAAGAGAAGAAGAGGAGTAAGAGGCAGAAGAGTGAGTGAGTGGGAGAGAGAGAGGAGTTTATTATGGGCAAGTTCGCACAGGACTAGATGTCTATGTGCGAAACACTTGCTATTAATAGAGAAGATTGGACGGGATGCCACCCACACCAAATAGGGGCAAATAGTAGAAACGAGACAAGACAACAGAGTTGAACAGAGCAATAAGAATGGAGAAGAGTCGACTTGTGAGTTTAGAGGACTGGGATTCCAGGCAACGCAACGTTGAGAAGTACACTCGAGATAGTTATTTCTTTTGTCTTCACCCTTTCTTTACACGTCATTTACATAACATTATTGGCCCTCATTTTGCCAAAGAGCAGGAACATCGGCTTCTTTGAAATGATCTGGTCGCTTCTATGTAAAACAGATACTTCCAGCGTTACAGCTATTTAATATGATGTAGACCTTGGCATGTCCTGATGGCCTACAGACGCCCGCCCGCCTTCTGCGCCACCATCTATACTCCTTCACATAGAATATAATAATAATATGCCACTATACTGGGCGTAAGACGAGAGTTTATAAAAATTGAGTCGAGTAGTATCACAGAGGATATTATGACAGATATGTATTAGTTTTAAGTTGCCTTAAGTGTAACTGGAGCGAGTGTCTCGTGCATAAAGGAGGGACAGGGAGCTACTTAGACTAATAGCGTAATATTATAAGGATAATAGCAGGGAAGGGACTATAAGTAAAGGGCAGTGAGTGTTATAAAATTAGATGCAAACAGAGAATCAAGTAGCAAAGCCAATGAAGACACAGAATGATAAAATGCCGACGTAACCTATAGGGAGCAAAGTGGAAATGAGGAAAAACGGGAGATATAGGACGTAACTGGAAGCAACTTGACTTTGGCTGGATGGGATGGGAATAGGCGTGAGGGTGGATTTACGTCGTAGTCGCGATCAGTCAAGTCCGTGCCAAATCCGAGTGCTAAAGCCAAAGCGAGTGTCATACGTACATCCAGGGAGACATTATCGCAGAACTAATATACATCCCACGCCGAATTATCGGGACAATCGATTTCCGTCTGTTTTAAGCAGACTGTGCAGATAGCTTCCCGTCCTTGCCAATTTACACCACGTTCAACAAAAACACTTTGCCCGCAATGTAAACACATGGAGTCAACAATATACATCCATGCATTATCTGCATACATTAGTCCACATAGAATGCTGCTTTGGGCCACATTCAGCCACCACTTCTTACACTTTCTATTTTTTGTTAACTAGCATTCCAATTGAGGAATTTCTTAAGGTAGGTAGCTACTCCAATTTTATGCAGCCCTATAGTGGAATCTCATAGGGCTTCCAATTTCCAATGCCTTTTCAAAAATGAATAAGAAACTTGTCTAATTCAAATGTTGAACCACACATCAACATTGACCTTCAGCCAATCAAACTTTTTTTTATGGACTTACTACTTTTACAATTTTCATATTTTGCTATTTATAATAGCATTCTTTCATTTCGATAGACAGTTGCCGCTTGTAAAACAATGCAAATTTTTATCTTCCACAGAGTATGATTTCTTAGTATTGTATTGTAAGGATTGTACAGCAGTGTAGATAAGTGTAAGGCGGATAAGCATTTCTCCTGACGTACAAGAAACCGCATTGTAAACGTATTAGTCACTCTTTCCAATAAAGAATCATTAGGTTATGTATGAACTACAGGTCCTATTATTATCAGAATTTTTAAAACGATAAAAAATGGTATGCCTGGAATAATTCTCATTACGGATCATCAGAAGCAATTTCTGCAAATATTCCTGTCGTTAGCACATATTAAAAGCTAATTCAAACGTTCAGTCATGGGGTTCTAACAAGTATTGCTAAGTTGAAATTCTACCCAACGGCCTTGCGAGACCTTGCTAAGTTAAGATTAGTCACCTATGCTACTGGGAATATGATTTGCTCAGGAATAAACAATTCTAGAAAAGCTTTAGTCATCAAGTGGCATGGCATGTTTACAATATGTGGTTGTAGGGAACAAAAGACTTACATAGGTACATAATGAAACAGAAACAACATCTAGGTGTACATGGCGAACAAGAATTATCGGTAGTTGCTGTTTAAATGAAATCATCGTAATACTTACACGGGAATTAAGGCAGCAGGTATATAATTACAGTCATGACATTTTGAATTTATAAGTGGGGTCTTACATCATTTGAGCAACTAACTGTCAGCGTTCAGCCTATGGTACTGCTAATACTTTCATGTAATGTGCATTATTTGCAGCCTAAACTATTATTACACTTAACGACAACAAAAGAAAATTGCAGCCCAATTTGCACTTTTCCCACATTCTCACTATTAAAACGACAAGCATAAAATATCGTTGCATTTCAATATGGGCTAAAAACATCGTAATATTGTAATCACATCGTAAAAAATTGAAATTATAATGCAATGAGTCGTTTTCTTTTTGTTAATAATACAAGAAATTCATGCATGGAAATTTTAAAAAGGAAGTGGCTGGACAGACAACAGATATGTTGCATATGTCATTATTGAAATAATAAAGGTACAGTTACAAAGTGTATAGAAATATAGAACTCTCCACAAAGAGTTTTGCTATTGCATTTGGTTCAGTGAGTAAAGAGTAAATAATTGTTTTCAACTTTTCATAATGAAGTGCATGTAGATGCTGCATACCGGTCTTTGCGTTACCAAAGGCTGAATCTGCTTCATGCATGCATATACATAATTTAATTGGGCTGAATTCTTCTTATGAAAAATAATCGTTAACTATCTGTACATATATTATAATGGCTGACGAGATTGATATTGTGAAAATTTATTGTCAGAAAAGATATATATGAAAATTAGGATACGTTACATAACAAAAACCGTAAACACGTTAGTCACTGATTCTGAAATCAGGTTACAGGTAAACAAGCTAACAACGAAGTATCCTCGTCGTCATTTTAAAGGAAATACGTGACATTCACATCTCTTAATCCCATACAAATCTTGTTGCTCGTGATACGCATTGCAATGTCATAGGTATATACTACATAGAAATTATGTACAGTGGTGAGATGGCATAAAATACTCGCATTCGAAGTAGATGCCTTATAAATTCCCTGCAAACACATACGTTTTGGTAAAGCTCCTCTATAAAGGATTCACAAAAAAGAGCAACTAAACCTTGAAATCTCTGACAATATTGATATGCTCAGGTAGATCCATTCAAATAGGTAAGAGTGCAAGACTTGCAACAAGAACTAAATGTTACACAAAGATAATATGCTTCGAACATTCTATACATTGCTTACACAAAGTTTTTTTTTTACTTATTGCTTATATCTTGACAACCTTTCCCAATTTTTTCGTCTGCTTCTCGTCTAGACTTTGTAAATACTTGCCCTGGGACAACTTAAGCTAAGCCTATAATAGATAAATGCAATTCAAGTTTTATTTATTTTTGATGCCAAAAATAATAAATATTTCTTCCATGTACAGTTGCTTTTACAAATACCCCAGGCAGCACAACATCCATGGCCCTTACTCGGTTTTACCCCTGGCTGCCATTAGTGGCATTTTCACGCCAGTGTCCTCCTTACCAGAAATGGGTCGTTGTTTGGCAAACACCTGGCCCATTCATGAGTTAATGTTGTACGCAAAGACCTTCCCATTAATCAGCCGTTCA
>JABASI010002580.1:0-19199 GCA_019776505.1 Tomocerus nigrus
GCTAATGTATTTAGTTCTTGTGACGAATGAGTTTGTTTAGCCAACCTTAAATGAGTGACAAATGCAGGAGGCAACAAATGCAATTCATTCTCTCATTTCTCTCTTGCTTTTCTATGTATATCATGTCCATAGATGTACTTTGCTTTGCAGGTATCGTAAAATAATATTTATTTACTTGGCACAAGTTTACCTTTGGACTATAGCTAAAAAATACTTTGTAATGCAAATCAGATATCTACTTACTTATATATAGGCAAAGGCATAAATAACACCTACGAACGACTTCTGTATTTGCATTGTAGGACAAGACTAGAGTAGGTGATATTATTTGTTATTTTTATTTCTTACAGCTACATGAACATATGTAAATCAATGTTAAATAAGCAGAAAGCATTATTATTATAAAGTAGTAGTAAGTCTAGTAGTTCTTTATAGTATAAACGCTCGTACATGATTCTATTTCAAAGTTCCGTTGCTTTTCTACACTTTTATTACCTTGCTTTGCTCTGATTTTTCATGACGAAGCAAAAGGCACATTATTGGTGTATGTATAAGCATTAGGTGCAAAACTTTCCTACTACTAAAAGGCGAGATAACGTTTAGAGACTCTTGCAAGAATGATTTCTTGTTCTATGAGCAAATGAATTCTCAAGTTGTCAACTGAAACTGGGATTCAAACGAAATGACAGTGACATCAGACCAGACTCAGTCGACTTGCTTCATTTTATTACCCAGATATTTCTGTTTTGTTCAACCAACTTGTATAATGCAAAATGCAATCTCTCTTGTCTTGTTGACCAGCCTGGTTGATAAATGCATAAAACATTTTTATATTGTTAAACCGCTTTGAAATTCTGTTTTCTACATTTTCACCGTTCTGTTTAACTTGGAATGTAGGAAAAGTGTCAACTTCAACCATCAACCGCATATATCTAGTCTGATAGTTACAAATCTCTGATCTGGTGTGGTTTACTTTGATAATATCTATCTATCTATCTCTGCTCATCAACTCATTTGATCTAAATGAGTGTGTTATACTAGTACAGGTGTAGTACGATGTGGGATATAATGGATGAGAAAACAAAAAGTGAATTGTCTGAATCAAAATCCATCTCACAACAATCACACAATTATACTACTACACTCTTCTCTTTGTAAATAAGAATTAAGGAATTTACAAGTTGGTCTGATTATGGTTGATTTTTGTATGCACATTAAGTGATGAAGGATCTGAGAAAATGAAGCGGAACAAATCTGAAAACTAGGTGTTACGTTTCGGTTATCCAACAAACAATGGAGTTTATGTACCGTCAGTTTGCTCTTTTCTGTGGGATTTCTTAACCCAAAGTTTCTCAGTGTTTTCTTTGGTTTCTTAACTAACTGTCTACTCTGTGCGTATTAATGACTTTGGTCTGAAGAGAAAACACAAACTTAACCTCAACATCTTAACAAGATACGAATCTCTAATCTTAGGTGATTGTCAGTCAGAGGAGAAATATTATATTAACTAGATGAATGCATCCAGTCTTTTAATGTCACTAGATAAAAATTTTGTTTTGTTTTCATTTCGTTGATATTTACCTGTCTCCCTTTGCCTCGTTTACAACGTAAATAAATATGTAATTAGATCCCAATCGTAATGTGCCTGCTAAAGCGAATAAATAGGTAACGAAACGAATAATATATGTGGATTAGCACAGATAAACAAGATAAGAAACTGTTTCTCTTTCATTCAGTAATTTTAGCATCCCTCGCGTGTGCTGCCCTGTTATTTACAGGGATGTGATGTACTTATATGTTTCTCTCTCTCTCTTACTCCTATCTATATACTTATGTATTTACGTAGTCTGTACTTTAGGTACTTTACTTGCTCACGAACTGTGCAATTTACAAATAACAAGGTACATTCACTCATTCAGCATACTTATAATAAAGTAGTAGTAGTAGATATATTATCTTCAAAGTATCTTCCTCCTCTCTGGAAAAATATCTTCACCGGCGGTAGCTGCTGATCCTACCAGAATAAGAAGAAGAAACAAGATTCTTTACAGTCTACTGATTCAACTTTTGCTAATATACACACTTTTACGTTTTCCTAATGATTTACTTAGTACACTAGTACACACCATCCTTAGAAATTATTTTAAAACCAATACCGTAGTGTATTGCTTAATTTATATTTGAATTTCCTATTGAAGATAGTGACAAAGAATGTGTATGGCCAAAAAAGGCGTACGTCTTTAAAGGCCTTAAAGAAATATAGCCGCACAGTGCATTTTCACTACTGATGCGTACGTATATAGATAGAGACAGAATATAGAGGTGTGAAACAATGTAAACAAGAGAACGGTACATTCTAAAAGTAAATCAAATACAGCTCATTTATTCATCTGCTACTGTGTCTACTCATCCTCACTTCACGCTCTTTAGTTTTACATTCATTTAGGTGTTAAGATAGGCATCTCTCTTACATTCCATTACATTGTATGGCTAAACGTTTAGATGTTGCGGATGTGTAGCAGAGATAACATTCTTGGCTTGGCTTCTCTTTTTCAAATTAAGTATGGTGAACGCCTTCGTCAGTTTCCCGAAATCTCGTGCCTTTCTTCATGTTTATGTAGTAATCGTGTAATTGTCTTGTGTATTTCTAATGCAAACTTTCAGTGTAGGTACCTACATAGTAGAAATAGCTTTGTATATGACTTATTCACTTATGAGCATCAGAACAACATAGAGGAAACATTCTTCGTCATTACACTTCCATTTGCCCCTTTCGAAAGCTGAAAGGCGAGATGCTAATTGCTATTTGTTTGTCATTGTCTTAAGTGCAGTGCATACTTTTCTGTTTGTACATTTTTACTACTGTACATGCTTCCAGTGAACTACTAAAGAAACGGACATGGTTTGGTGTGGTGTAGCTATATCAGTTAGTGTTACTCTTCTAAGCTGTAAAAGATGTTTTCATGCAGATATTATTCATTTACATAAAACTCACAAGAAGGTTCAAGTTAGCTATAACCAACATGAAGATCATTAACTGAACTTTCATTGCATTGCATTATCCCCCAGATATAATATAAAGATAGACATAGTTATTATAGAATTTTTGCAAGTTTATATACAGAAATAGTATTTACACTTTGAGGTAAATATGGTCATCAGCATATGTAGCCGTGCCTTATTAGCAACCTGTCGTGGAAACTAGGTAATGATTTCAACAGGGGACGCTAGTGATAATTAATTAGTAAGAAATTCCCCATGCAGCCGTCCTGTTATTAAAGGACAAAGTGATAAAGATAAATGCTAATTAATCTATAAAAATAGTTTGTAGCCAGAGTCTATACTATCCACCTGTGTAAGGAGCACATTATAAATATGTATCATCTCTCTAACTTTCATACCAGCATGCATGCAGGCAATTTCTTGTACTAATATCAAACACAGAGCCCATTAAATAGCACACAGCCTATATGTACGCAACGATAATCAGTAAGAAACCTTTTTCTTTGGAAAACTCTTCCATTAGTCTTCACTTTTAATCGCACAAGGAATTTTTTGAATAATTAACAAGATAAATTAGCAGAAACATGCCAGGAGGAAACGCTGCGTTCTGTTATTGTTGTTTTTACAGAGCGAAAGAGTCTCAATGTGCTTTTATCATCCGAGATTATCGTTGTACTTGTCATAAGTTGTTAGTCTTCAATGCATATTATCTTTTATAGTTGAATATAAACGCAGATATTGCAGCAATGCAACTCTTTCACACTTTTTGCGTTGTGACATTATAATATTTATAATGTAGCCTACCTTGTTGTTGTGCAGAGTGAATTGCATAGAAAAGTCAGGTCTTTGATGTTATTTCTCTATCTCTCTTCTATGGTACACATCATATCACATGATTTCGTTATTTATTTCATTTCCATTGGGGCAATGCAAATGCAACCAATCTAAACAGATGAAATATGAGATGATGTCAAAAAAGAAATCTTATTCCCTTTCCATGACAAGTCGGAGCTGAGGTTCAAGCTTATTAGCAAGTAGTTACTACATTTTTGAAAGACAAGGGAATATTTCTTGCTTTTTACTACTAGCTCTACTATTACTACTACTATAAGTAGGTACCGACATCCCAAGTAAGTATAAGACTTAGGTATGTTATTCAGGTATCGTACTTGAGCAGGTTTAAGTTGACTTAGGTATACAAAGTTAAGATGTAAAGTTGAACAAGCAGACTTACTTACTGTACAACAAGGGACAACTAGACAAAACCATAGCTAATAGATACTATTATCTATTAGCTAATAGATACTATAATAGTATCTATTAGCTATGACAAAACTAAGGCACAGAGATGCATATTAGAGTTTTTAGTAGCGTTTTCATTTTATTTCGTTGGATAAGATTAAATCGAGTGTCAAGAGTTGACCTTCTTTTGCATACAAATTACATATCATACATATTTTTACTATTACTTGCAACCACGAGACTAAAGAGCCTCTTGCTAGAAAGTCAAGCTATTAACTTCACCTGGCTTTTACGAACACAACCTAATCAATCAGCTTTTTAACGTAGTTTTTCACACCAACTCGTATTTGCTGTCTTTTCATTCGCTTGCATACAATACACTATCAAGAGCAAAAAGTTTAATCAAAATCAGAAGACTGGCGCGGTACACTGTTATATGCAGACCTAATAAAAAAACTCATCAATTCCTTTTCTAAATATCGTAACGGAACACAACAAAACCACCGTCATTTCTGATCCAAATTAAGTATTACATGCTATATTGAACATTTTGCACTATGCAAATTTACTGTAGAGCCTGTAGAGATCATGAATCTACCGATTACCTTTATTTGTATATATTTACATCTTTTATTCTATTTTCACAATAATTGATATGTGGCATTCATCTAATTAAAAATTGATAGAACTATTTTCGAAATCAATAAAAAGTAATGCGGAAGCAGCAAAAATAAAATACTCAAGACTGTATGACAAATTCCAATTCTGAGTTAAGCATTCAAAGCATTGATTATCTACAAATTGCTACTTCATAGCAAGTGACATTGTTTTGTTGTAGCTTATGATTTAAATATGCACATGTTGTAAGAGCTGTGGGTTTTCTTGGAATAGAAAAAAGTCGTATACAATGGAACGAAGTGAAGCAGAGTTTGCATTCTGTGTATAATTCACCTGTAGTAGCAAGTGCATTAGATAGGAAATCAAGTGCTTGTGTTTTGGTTGTCCTGTCTTGTCCATTCACGCTGTAAGAGTAATTAAATTTTAAGAAGAGAAGTAAATGGGCAAAGCCAAGCGCAAGCCGCAAACACAAAAGTGCGACAAAAAACAAACAATTTGAGCTTTTTTCCGATGACGAGTTCCTTTCCTTTTATCTCGTCTAGTGCTGTTAACTATGTGGACTGTAGTCTTCAGTGTGCTTAATAATAAGAAGGAAATTAAATGAGAGGAACCGGACAGATATTCCGAATAGAAAAGAATGGCTAAAACCAAACCGCAATAGAGTGACTCACTGTCATACTGGTCAGCATGTATTTGCATTAAAGCATATCCTACAGCCCATCTACGCCACATTAACGTAAATGACTAATAGATCAAACTTTTGTTAGATTTACCATCTAACGAAACCACACACTCTTGAAATGTACAGGAAGCATATCTGTATGAATGCTGTACGAGTATTCAGTTCCGTTATCGTTCTTGTAGATAGACAGACACCATGAGGTATTATACGAGACTTACCTTTGACAAACTGTGGAATCAGAATTTAATTCTTCCTTCCTACCCACATTCGTGCTTTATCTCGCCAGAGTTTTACTCTGCATCGATGACGAAGGATATTTGACTAGTTCTTCCAACTACAATTTATCTTGCTTATTTAGCAGGGAGGGACAAAAAATTTCGACTTTTCATACGCAGAGTAGTGTCTGGGAAATTGTATGGCCTACTGTTTATAAGTTTGTGGTTACTGGTTAGTTAGCTAGTTAGCTCCAGTTAATAATAATTCTCATTTATATGTGCCTGGTTACAGTTCCTGTGCAGGTAGACACTAGCCAAATGGCACATTAAAAGAATATTATTAAAAATTAAAGATAATTTAATGCGAGCACTTAACAGAGCTCCATATAAAGCTTAGGGCGAGAGAGTAGGGAAAATAGTGCGAGTGAGTGAGTGTATTGACCTTCCAATCAAGAATTGTACTTTTATATATTCACTAGTTAATGTTTGTTTTGATACAGTACATTACATCCATGCAATGTGCCATGCAACAAAATACGTAGCACTTAAAGGTAGACCAGCTACTAACAATGCTTATGTTGCATGTTGACTACATTACAATTACAATGTCTAATGCCTTTTGCCATTGTTTATTTGTGTCTTTCACTAACCGGTGTCTACATATACTTAGCCTAAATAATACCATGTGTACTTTTAGTTTTAGTTTTCCTCAGTCTCAGCTATAAAATACGAAAAGGATGAGCATCTGTTATGTTTCATAGTTCCTTACAGACACCTAATAAGTTAAGATAGGTTCTTTTCTTCGTGCATTCTTATTGTGTTACTGCTAGGTGCACCAATATACAGTACACTCAGTTAGTTTCTGCAGTTCTCAACAAACGAGTATATGGGTAAAACCGTTTTCTTCGCTAGACTAGTATTAAGACTCGGCCACGCCACAAAGTTTCTTTCTTTAAAAGCGTAAGGTGTTTTCTGTTCTGTTCTTTAGAAGGAAATAGGGTGATAATAAATAGTATTGAAACTAATGACGGCTATGCCTCTACTTTGCTAGCCTAGTCTTAGTCTGCCTATTCTACCTCTCTTCTTCAGACAGTTACTGGCACATTGAAATGTCTGGTCCAATCAACCAAGTAAACTTTTCCAAGAATAGAAATGATATGGTTTTGTTATGCTTGATTTATGCACAAGCCTGGGAAAAACGGTTCACTCCTCTGTCATTAAAAATCTAGCGTTTATATTATTGAACTTTCTTATCCCCTATTAACATTAACATTAACCTGCCTACTTACCTCTTCTCTTATTTAGCGTAGAGCCGAGAGAGATATACCATCAATGTACTTATACACAGATCTACGAAACTTAGTATTACATCTCTGTAAATTATATAGGTCTGGAATTATAGATTATAGTGTAGGATTAACATTTAGGATATATATACGTTTTTATTTCTAATGTAAATCTAGATAGGGAAAGGGTCTATTCGGATTGGTACTTAAGATTCTTAACGAAGGGGTGGGATTTTCTCAGCCGAAGATTCAGTTCGACGCATCCTTGCGTAAGGTTGAGGTGTTGATAAGGCTAAAGGTCATTCTAGGTCTGGAGGGAAAGATTTTTGAGTGGGACACGTCTTCTTGGTTTGTTTAACCCTTTCTCCTTCTTTCGACTTTCGGCCGTGGAGCATTCCCTGGAATAAAACTTGACTTAAGTCTTACGCATCATATCACGCATCTTTCACGTAATGAGAATAAGAAACATCTCGGCAAGCTTTATTCCCCTTTTTTTTATCATACCTCTACCTTTGAATATTAAAGGCTTATAAAACTAATACAAATATTATTATTACAAAGTTTATACTTGATATAGTGAACGTAAGTTGATCTTAGCTTACTTACTAGCAAGATTTCCTAAATAAAAAATAGGAACAAAAACAAAAGCTGTAGTGAGATGATTTGAACTGTGAAACGAAACTGATGATGTGATGTGTGAGTGCAAGTCTTGGAATATTATATTCATCTTTCGTGCTAAGGAGTCCATAAAACAAATCATAAAACAAAAGTTACACTCATTAGAGAAACAAACAGAGATAGACAGAGAGAGTACCTGTGTGTCTACTAAATAGTTTCAGGCTAGCCTCGCAAGGACTTATTTCAAAGTTTCAAAATCCATTGCTATATGCATATGTACAAAGTTTACGCTAACTTAAGTGTCAAGTCATGCCAAAAGAGCATAACAGAATTGTAACGTAACGTAAAACTAACGTAGTAAACATTTAGGCATAAGCTCCTAGAAATTTTTTTTCAGAGCAGGCTGGCACGTCATTAACAAAGCTATTTACTTTGTAATGATGTCTGTAGATGCTAAAGAGTAATTCGAATGTGTAACATTAGCGAATTCAAATCATAATTCATCTACTAGGGCAGAACTCAGTCAGTGAGCAACAGTAACTCAGTTTTTTAACTTACTTAGTTTCACATCTGGTAAGGAAAAGTCTAACAAAGCTGTACAGCTACATGCGAGTACGGAGTGTCTACAAACTTTGTGTCAGTCTGAATGAGACGATGAGTGAATCTCGTCGAAACGTCATTTACAACTCAATAGATTATTTGTCTATAGTACATAGGAAGATCTGTGTGTGAGGAGAGACGAGGCGGGCGTAACCTACTCAACTTATTAACCTGGTCTGCTCTCCTTTCAATTCTCTTCTATCTTAACTGCTCTAAAGTAAATTCTGTCCCAAACAAATAAAACAAAGCAAAGTGTTTAGTGCACTAAGACAATCGGATCTTAAAATTCAATAGAATCCAGCTGAAACAAAATCTTTGTTCCTGCCTTGCTCTTACTGAACTCTTTCCTGTCTCTCAAAAATAGTACAGAGAGCAGAGACAATAGTAAAAGAAATAAGAGCATGAAAAATGAAGAATGAAAAACTTGGTCGTCATTTTTTTGTGATAACCAGGTCAACCTTTTGACCTCCGTGACTAAAGATTTCAGCGGGACTTTAAATTCTCCAACGACTACTTGTAATTTGCTGACATAATAAAAAGTAGACATGAAGTAGTAGTCAAAAGAAAAGATGAAGATCGGGCTTTGTTACGTGGATAGAATGATATAATTGTTGATGTGAATCAGATTGTGCTATATTAGTTCAGGAATGGAGTTCACCATTTATTAATTACTAGGTTGTTGCTTCAGTTTTATATGGACTTAAGTAATACGGCATTGCTTTACATGGGATTTTTAACAACGGGATAACATGACATATGACGTGACATGACATGTCATGACACGAGCTACACTACTCAATGCAATACATTTATTTACGATTAGCTAGGTACCTAGCTACTACTCGACTGCTTGTTCATAATAATATTTCAGTCTCAATGGAAGAATTTGAACAAAGAGAAAACAACGGCTTTCATTCTTTCAACGATGAGATAGCTAGCTCTCTGCGTCATACACTGCTCCTCACTCTAGATGTTTTATCTGGTTCACAGGAATAATTGTATTACCATTTTAATTTTTAGCCTTTGCTACCTTTTCCTAGATAAGTAAACTTAGAAGCGTCTTTTATTGTAATTTATAATACATGGATCTAGTACAGTGTTGCTAGTAGTGGGATTCTAATAAGACGGATCATAATATGCTATCTTATGTGTGTAGCTATACCTACTAACTAAGAGTTATCCGGTAGTTTATTTGAATTGAAGTTGAAGGAGCAGGAGAAGAGTATTTCCGTCATAGTGCCCCGTTGTGTTTGTTTGCAAAGCGTAGGTATAGGGTTTAAATGGATTGCATAGCACATCAAAAGTTAACTAGGTAGATTGTAAACAACTTACGATGTCATATTATCTCTATCTGACATTATCCGCATCCTTTTCCGTGCCTTAGTAAATTAAATTGCTTATCCTATGATATCTCATCCTTCGTTTCGTTACCTTTATCCTACATACATACAATGTAATACATAAAATACAATATAAACTTATCCGTTTAACTATTTCATTATTTTTACTCATATCTATCCTGCTCGCACTAAGTTCATTACACACTTTGGAAAGCATATGATTCGTAACACATTCAAACATATTGCCTCCAAGACACTTTGTAATAACTTTTCTGCATATTAGCTTTATAGTTGTTAATATTTATGGTTTATTTATTTTTCTTCATACATTGCATGCTATATATCCTCGGTCAATTGAATGCAACTAAGAAATTGTAATGACTCTTCTGTTACTGTAAGTAGAAAGGTTGTTTGCACATAGAAGCTCCTTTCATGCAATTTGTTTGTTTTGCGTTTATTAGCTTGCGAAATGGCAATTTTACTGTAAACTCGAGTGCACCTATCGCGAAGGAAAACAAAAAATGATGAAGATTTTGATCCAATTGATGCGTTCTGTTGGAGAAGGCTCATAATATGCACATAAAATAAAGTAGCATATCTAGTAGAGGTGAAAAAATAAGATTTGATCCTATCTAGACTTTCCGTGTGTGGAATAGTGCAGTGATAGTGTCAATATTACTGTTGCTCGAGTAGGAAACTTTTTTTCTTTTGATACTCCCGTTGATTAGTTATGTTTTGATGTGTGATTTGATTGGATTTTGATGGGATGTGTATGTATATGTATATACAGTGCATGTGTGTCTAAGTAAGTGGCATTGTGAGGTATAAGAGTGGAAGAGGACATGAAATAAACTCATCTAAATCTCATTTCTGTATAAAGTTTTCATCTTATGCATCTGTTAGTTAGAATTAGATTAGAATGAATGGAGTTGGGACATGATAGTCCAAAGTGTATGTTTGTAATGTATCTTTTAGTTTTGAAAATAATACAATAGCGGTATCCCTTTCTCTGCTCGGCTACCATAAAGGGTACTACTACTACTGAGCTCTTGTATTATATTCAAACTAAAGCATCCTTACAGTAATGTAGAAGCTTTTAAAGACAAATTGCATGCAGAGGGATCAAAGACAGCCAAAGCTACAGTAAAGAAAATAGTTGATGAGTCAAGATGAAGAAACTAGGCTACAAAGAATCAAAGTGAAGACACACGAAGAAAAGTATTTCATTTCATGCATGCATGAAAATAAATGCTTCTATTACATTTACGTGTACCTATGTGCATCTATTATGTTTGTATGTGTGCAAAGCTATTATTTATGTCTCTCTCTATAGCCGAATGTATTAGTTTCGATGATATCGTTAGAATCTTGAGATGTAAATGTAAATAGCTTTGTGTGTGAAGGCTCTGATTCTCTACGCAATAATAACTGTGGTCAGAAGTCAGAACAATGGGATATTATTATTAGGATTTGCCAATAGAATCCGATCGCCTCTCATTTTGATTCATTCCGTCCATCTCTCTCTCTTCAGTTCATTCTTCCCATCTCCGTCTCCTCTTTTGCAATCCTACTTTGCTTATTTGGTATTTAACTGTACACGTTGTAGTATCACTTTAAAATAAAGTCCTTCTTATCTCATTGTTAGCATTCTTTGTCCAATTCCCAAATGAAATGCAATCTGCTATAAGGCACTTACCTGGTCGTTTCTCTACTCACTCTCAGGTGAATGTCGGGTCAACACTTATTATAATATTAGTAGTGGTTGCACGTATGGAAATAAAAGCATGTAATGCCACGCCATGTCATACGAAGCCAAGTTAAGTCAAGCCCTGGACTGATTGCTTATTCAGCTATTACATTGCTATTCTATCCGTATGTCATGTAGCTAATGTTAGTCAACATCTCTCTATAAGCTCTGCATTTGCATTCATCTCTCTGTCCATCTATTCTTTCATTCTATTGTTCCTGAGCTCGAATTAAATCTCTCCCTTACCTTCCCTTCTCAACTTACTAAATAAAAGTGTGCCATGGCACTACAACTTATATCTGCACAATCATTTCAAATATATTTTTGCCACATTTAGCCAAGTGTTTATGCTAATAAGATCTTAGCCATGTAGTATGGCACATAATTGGCATTGTAAAATTAATGGACTTCTTACTTAGATATTAAGAATGCAGCGTTTTTGTCATGATTTATATTTCAGTAGTTTCTAATATACAAAGCAATTTGCAACGAAAGCGCCGTATAAGTAGGAGATATACCTTTTCTAAATGAACAGACATAATTGCTTTTCAATCACCTGCAATTACATTTGGTTAGCTGGGACATTTATATTAGTGGAGCGAAAATATTGTTGTACACACTTATTGACAACAATGTATATGGACTTACGAAACGACAGACGATGAATTGGTTCAGAGATTTCATTCAGGATTTTCAATTGTGGTTACCTAGTTTTTGCTCCTTCAATTCGACATACATACACAAAGAGAAAATTACAATAGCTACCTATATGTGTATCATCATTATTTATTCCTAGAGAGCAAAAAAGATAGGAATGCATAAATGTATGCATGTAACTGAGAATATTTGAAATGGTCCGTATGCAAAACCACTGCCGTTGATTAGAGTAATCAGTTTAACAATAAAGACTAATTATGAGACAATTATTTGGTCTACCTGACTTTTGTCAATGTTTTTGATATTTTAGATAGACCTTGTGATAAATATGGAGTATCCGTGAGAGTTCAAATATTTTTACAGTACACACTCGTATGCTATTTATGGTGAAAGGGATTTGAATAATAATGGCCTTTGTTGATTTGAGGTTTCGTTTAAGGAATTTGAGGAGAAAATTGTAAGAAACAAAAAGTTTCCGTATAAATAGGTAAATATACTTTGTCGGATTCATTGACCTTTTTGAGGAACTGCTGACATGACATGCATAGGGATTATCCTGTATTGTTTTGTAATTTCATTACTCAAGTCAAGTTAGATTTGCAAATTCGTCTAAAATTAAAGAGTGAGGTGAAGAGAGAAGAAAAAGGAAACATGCAATGCATCGAATAGTGTGTGTAGCATGATAGCATAAAGTCCATCCACAACAGACTGATAAAATAATAGATAGATTCCTTAAAGGAAAGCAGTTAGAGTAGATAATAGTGTAATAATGTAAAAACTGCGTAGTGATACAGTAACATAGAGTTAATGTGCAATAAAAATTACCTAGTCTGTCTTAGGTAACGTAGGTTAATGGAAACGGTTAAGCCTAGCCTGAAATTGCTATCTGAGAAAGGCAAGCGGGGTCTTGAGTTACTTACTCATAGAGTAGAGAATGTGAGTGGATGGAGTATAAACATTGGAGTTGGCAATATCGTGCGTATTCGTCCTTTCCTATTCTGGTTATCTTGGCCGATTATCTGCGAGAGATGCTCATGTTAATATAATAAAGGCATTATTTTGGTGCTCATCAAAAACAACTTGAGTCAGTTGAGTGATTGTGGGATTTAAGTTCTGTATTGTATCTAACCGTAACGCAACATTAGCATATTCTTCCACCAAGACCATTAACAAAGTACACCTTTGCTATAAAACTTTGACGTAACTTACTTATTAGGCACTAGCCATCATATTATGCAATGTGATCGCATGCAAAATTCAGTTGACTTTTCTCTTGTTCTGTGTGAGCCAAGAGTCACAACAATCAGTCAGTGCATTATTGCATGATCCTTACATGTACAAACAAAGTTCCTTTCGGGTTACTGCTTTGTTTTCATATATTATCTAATGTTATGACTTATGACATGCGCATCCATTTACTAATGCATATTTAATACTGATTTGCTGCGACTATTAGCTCTGGCCTGTTCTAAGCCATCAGAAAATATTGAGTTGCCTTAGCCCGAGTCTCCTATTTCTGCAAGGGCGAAAAAAAATCACATTTTTCTTAACTCTTCTTGTTGTGGGTGTTATTATATAGTATATCTGTACACTCACTAGGTACTCAAAACTATTATGGCTTTGTGCTATGTTACATTAACTCGTCTTCTTAGGTTCGACAGATCACTTTCAAAGCAATAATAATGCTATTCCGTCCACTATGAACTTGTGTCCGTGATATTGAACTTCCAAATTTGTAATCGTGCCCTCAGATTTACACGCAATTCACTCAAGTCTTCATTTTACTGATTGAAGGCCGTAATTTTTTAAACTCTTTTGGATGTACTTCGTACCTCATCTCAATATCTCTCAAAATTAGTCTGATGCTAGGATGCTGCACTAGCGATAATCTTATGGAAAACTATGAAAATGAAATTATCTTTTAGATTTTTGTTTCCACTAAAGTTCTACATGGCTAAATGCAATCAGAATCAGTCGGACTGGATCAGTTCACTCTGTGATATTTATGACACTTTGTTTAAATACTTAGTTGAAGACAAAATTCCTTTTTAGGGATTGAAGAGAGTGCCGCCTGGTGCATGAAGGATACTCTCTTGATTTGATTGGAAGTTGACGTCATTTTCACCTAGCACAAAACGATGGTTTATTAAAAATCTTTTTGAAGGACAGGATTTACACGAGTGAATCTTTTGTATTCTGCGCGTCTGTATAGAAATGCAGTACCTACCTGAACTTATTATAATTATATAAAAGTGAGGTAGCTGCAAAACATGATTTGATTGTTCTAGTTAAAAATCCCGTCTACCTAATAACATTGTAAGTAATGCAAGACAGAAAAGGGTATAATAATTATTTTACTTGGTTTTAAATAAGTAATAAATTACCTAGTTAGTATTTAAGCTACTGTCTTGCCGTCTTTCCGACTTTTTCTATTCGTGCTTCCTTTCTGTAGCAGATAATTGCATGTACATGTCCGTTGGAAGCTGGCGCAAGAGTAACTGTACTCGATGTTCGTATCTGTCTGTACTATTGTAAGTAATGATAATAATGCGAGGAGTTTAATATGACTTATTCTTCAATAAAGTATTTACATGCAAATGCAGCCATATACTGCAAAAATAATAATATAATGTTAGAGTATAGTGCACTGTAGCATAACATAAAAGTCCATGCACAATGGCTACAATGGCAATAGAGAAGAATACTAATCAATTTCCAATCCTTCATTCCTTTTTTCTCTGTCCGTGTCCGTTTCTTTAGCACAGCCGGTGACCGTGTCTCGTAAACTAATGCAAATTCATAGGCAATGCAAAGGAAACCACACAGCATCACATCATAATGTCCCTATACTCCTTCGTCTCTCACTCGCACACATACACATTCACCATAAGGCAAAAAACGGAATTAAACCACCATTGCATTAAAATTCGTATTAAAGGCAACAATGCTGGTGACGTGACGTAGCTACACTTACCTACAGATCCAATGTAATTACACAACACGTACAGGCATCTTATCTTATACTACTTTGCTATCTAATTGTAAGTACAGCTATTTACATATTATATATAAAAATTTCTTCTGTACAAAAGTTGTACTACTATTCCTTCTGTACATTTTAATCTGTAACCATCTTCGTAGCCACCATAATATTATAAGTAGGATATGAATTATTCGACGTGTCTCCTAAGATAATTTTATACACATCGTAATTTACATTAGCAGAATATAGTAATGGAATATGTAGGTATACTACATAATATTATGTATTATTGTATTGTAATGGAACAATTGGCAAATGAGTCTTGTCTCGTCTGCGTAGCAGGCAGCATGACATATTGCAAGCGCAAAGAAGTCTAAAACCCCATAATATTCTCAGGTAGGAAGGTAGTAATATGAAATCCTCGGGGACTGTTAAATAATATATAGTTAGCTGTAACCTGTAACTAAACATGTAGCTGATGTGTAGGTATAGCTCGCATGTCTACTCTACCTTTAACTAGTTATAATATGATGACTTATGTACACAGTGCATAAACTGTGTGTGAGCAGACATTTCTATCTTGTAGAGGATCTTATGGTTGGAAATCCAAGTCCAAACTGAGACAGGACAAGTTACTCACTCACTCACATCCCCATCACAATCACTCACTACGCTTTGGCTTCGTTTTGGCATGACATGGTCAACAAAGTCGGCTGCACGTCAACCGACTCAATTCATCTCGACACTTGAAATGAGTAAAGGATAATAACACAGGCATAAATGCACGTTATAATGTTACTACATAGTTGCATATATATAGCAATAGTAGAAGACAGAATGATTTTGCAGATTCTCAACATTTGCGTGTTCATTTCTTAAGATTCATTCACTCGGCAATTTGCATCGTTGATAAGGCTAAGTTTCAAATTGTTGATATGACTCTAGAATATCATTTCTATTCTTATTAGCTATAGGGACATGTATAATATTGCAATTGGACACGTGCTATGCTAGTTGCAGTGGCTTTTCCTTGCTTCAATTATTATTATCAATTCAATTGTGAAATTGAGCTTGAGTCCAATTTCCTAATCTAATTCTATCAATACACAATATTTCATGTAGGGGCCATTAGTCAGCACTAGAGGAATTCTATATCTGCCAATTCCCAACCACATTTCATTTTCAATGCCTATAAATATAAATCTTGAGTTTAAGTCTTGAGACATGGAAAAGCATTATAAATAAGCCATTGACTACAAACAGATTTGTACTTTTGTAGTAGTGAGTGAGTGAATTGAATTGATAGGACTTTTTAATGTTGTGTCGTGAGTTGAATGATTTACTTTATTTTATTCGCATCACCTTGTCATAACACAACGAAGTACATTATGCTAGTAAAGTAAAGTGTTGAGGAATGTAGAAAAGTTGTGCTTACCTTCCTTTGGTTACCTTACCCTTTTCTGTATTCATTGAATTGTTACATTATTCACATTGACTATACAGTTTACTACCTACACGTTGCATCACCTTGCTTTGTGTTTCTTTTTATTGCCGTGTCTTATGTTTTGTTGTAGCATTAAACTACATTATAAAACTTACATCGCCTTCATTGATTTTCTTTCATTATCATTAGTTCACTTTGTTACTATTTCTCGTCTTCCTTTCAAAAGCTATCAGAGTAGACTGGGATTTAATTCAGTTCATGTGGGTGTGTAAGTCCTGTCATGACTCTGACCATCGAATATTATTTTATTCTAGATGAAACGTTATTTGATTTGCACAGTTCCATGTGCATTGTGTAAGTAGTGAGATATGTGTATGCTAAAAGGATCCATAAATGAAACAGTAATACTTTTCGAATTACAATCAATGAGTAATAGAATGAATTGCAAATTGAAAGAGATGCCTACATCTCTATGGTTTATATGTGCACAATTAAGATTAGGATTTGACTAATAGTAGGAGGACCACCTCTGATAGTAATTCTCTGACTCCTATGGAGTTGTGTTATAGGGGAATGTAAGTCCGGAAAATATTCTTAGAATGGGATTATTGACTCGCGCTGTTCTGTTCTTGAGATAAGGCACAATGAAAGACAAAGAATATTATGGAATTGGAATGCGTAATTTTGATCTTGATGCAATTAAGAACTTATTGATAAGTTTGCACACTCCTACTCCTTATATTATTATTCTTTTGGGAATGCCTTGTCGTGCCTTTCTTGCTCTTGTCTTCCTATGGTGGCCAGCAAATCTTCTTTGGTTTTGTTCTTGTCTTAAGTTTTGCAAAGGCAATGCATTATTATTACCTTGTAACTCTACTGCATAGTCCACCGGTGAATATTTGTCTTATTATGTCTCGTCTCATTAACAATCTTCATGAAGTACGAAGGGGCGTTTTTCCCTTCAGGAGTTAAGGAAAGGCCTTAGAGGAAATCCATTTCTACTCAAGAAACCTTTTAGCAAACTATCAGATAAAAGATCACATCAAATCAGATAAACTGAAACAATAAGATCTAATATGATTGAATTTACTTTAGGCCTTTTTCTCTGTTGGCCTAACTAATTTACAAAGCAAACTCAAAACTGAATTTTTAACCAGGGCATTTCCTTGGTCCTGTACCCAATCAATATCACCACTACTAGCCATTTTTTGCTGCTACATACAATAGATGCATTATTGTACTCAAACAGGAAAATCTACCATAATTTCTATTTATTGTAAGTTTTAGTTGTAGTAAAAAGAAATGATTGACTTCGACATGTCGAACTTTTCGAACGATTAAATGGATTAAATATTTAAAAAAAATTATGCTAATTGTTCCAAAAATAGTTGGATTCCTATTAATTATATACTTGACTTTTGATCGTAGCTTTATTGTACAACACTACAGAGCCTGTTCACGTATATTAGCGTATCTTTATGGGGAAGTGTTTACAACTGAAATTCAAACAAGTACTTACATAACTATAGATAACTACTCTCTGTATTGTGTGTGTATCGTTACGTTATGTATATATCGTTCTGTATCTCGTATACTCGTAACTGCACGTAAACTAAATTAAGTAAGTTTTGTCACTGTACGAGGTATTCTATTTATATAAGCGTAATTTTATATAATCGTATAAGTCCAGTCAGCATAGCAAAATAAATATACTTGGTTCATGTAAATAAAATGGGAAACCCCAGAAATCTCATGTGTTATGATGACTGTGAGTAGGCAATTAGGGTTTTTACAATGTCAATCAAGCAAAATTGATAAAGAACTACTCAATACTCATGTGGTTATCAATACCTCCTGGTTTTCCATTGATTTTGTAACGCACAAGAATTATTATTTATGTATATCGGCAGACCGGGTACAATCAAACCAAATTGTCCTTGTCTAATATGTACTACAGTAAATCCAAAAGAGATCTGCTCAAACCTAAGAAACCTTGGATTAATGTTGGTCTTCAACGGAAATTGTACTTTTACTGCAATACTACAATTATAACCTTATTTCCGGATGAATCTAACGGTTATTTGTTTTTAATTGTTTAATCGTTTGTCAAATAAGCTTTCGCAGATTAAACCAAAATTGTCATTGAGAATTTAAACTCATAGACGCTAACAATATACCTAGTCGTAGTAAAAGTAAATATAGTAAATGCAATACAATGCTCTTGTATAATCATAGTAAAATTATCTATTTACATAACCGCAAAAACAAATGATAACCACAAATAACATACTACGTTACTCCATTACTGTTATCACCGATTTTAAGGACAATTAGTTCATTAATTAGAGAGTTTAAGCGAATACAAGAGAGATTAATCAACGGCTCAGCAAAACTTGACAAGAGAACATGGGAAAAACGCGAATCAATCAATATATCAAATCCTATTGAAAACCTGCAATTAAATTACTGTCATACGGTGACTTTAATTGTGGCATAGACATCCAAGGTTTAAATTTAGTAATATCCACACATGGTGCATGAGCACGAATGTTTTGTAACCGGCAATGACTTATCATCGGCAAGTGGAGATAAGAATCTAATAATTGGCGAGGGAGAATTTAGTATAAAAGCCGGAGTATGTGTCCGAAATCATCACAGTTGCTTCTTGAAAACAACAAAAATCATGAAGTTCGCCGTTGCAGTAATTTTGGCTGTGGCTATATGCCACACACAAGCCGCTCCTCAAGTCAGCAGCTCCCTCCAA
>JABASI010002581.1:0-19191 GCA_019776505.1 Tomocerus nigrus
TAGTTAAAATGGGTGTAAAAACCTGATAACACATACTCTTGTATACCCCTAAGCAGCTTCGCTGCTTAGGGGTATAGACCTGGCTAAATTTTTAGGGGGGTATCGGCTAGCCCAGACCCCCACCCCTGCGCAGGCCTGTAAGATAATGCTAATAAGTAATAATTTGACCGAAATTGTAGGATGGAAATAGTGAATTTATACATATGCCTACAATAATAATAATAAGGTATTCATAATTATTATACAATTAATATGAATACAAGTAGTACATGTTTTGTTTCATTGTAGGCATTTGAAAAATGAGTGCAGTGTAAAAACTATGGAGTCAATGAACAATAGAGATAAATCAATGCAATCCAGAGAATCAGAGACTCAGACCGACGATAAGGTATGTACTTAAAAATCAAAAACTAAATACTTATTAAACTAACGAAGCTTTTAAATTATCAATTTATCCGTATTGCAAATCAAGCATGTCAGATCAGACGGTGAGTTACAGACAAGTAATATATTTAAACATATTTTAATGCTTAACTAGGATCTGCTGAGTTTGAGGTCAAGATGGCTTATGTACAAAACATGTATGAAGCACTTGGAAAATGAGCTAGTACTGCTGGAAAACGAATGTTGTGATATCCAAAACAGACAGCAGTCTTCACTAGAATCTTCTGAGGAATCAAAATCTTTGGAAATATGCGGCGACACATCCTTAACACTTAAGGAAGAAATTCAAAATCACGTTAAAAGTACTTCCCAGGAAGACATTGACGTGGTTGAGCTGGTTGACCCGGTTGAAGATAGAACTGTAATACATAAATTGTCTCCAGTAGAGGATTCTCCTGCATCGTCCTCTGAACCATTTTTTTCTGTCGACATCAGCATTGACCCAGTAGGTATTGACGTATGAACTATAAGCCATGCAAATGTAAAATTCCTTAATTATCCTGAAATTAGAAGCCATGTAGCTTCACATTATCCCGATCATAATCATAATAGTTAGCACTTTAATTTCAAAAATATATGATATGTAGAATTTTCCAAATAGGTATAAGGTTAACTTTTCAAGCGTAGAGACAAAGGTTATGAATTAGTGTCCTAGAGACACAAAATTAACCGATAGTTGTACTTGTAGTTGTATGATTTTTATACGTACTAGGGCGTTATCGACATTTAGGACATCGTTTCTTTTTTGACTTATCTTAATCTTGGAGTCTTAATGCAGCCAGGGACTAATATGAAGTTACTTGTCAGTTATGTCTTTCTAAGCAATTGCTTTAGTCGAGTTGTTTATAATTTGCAACAGAATCTATAAATGCAATCTCCTAGTCCTAAGTCAATATAATATGCCATAATATTATATTTGTATGCGTATACAGATAGAACTCCTTCGAGGCATTTAATATTAATGTGCATTTCTATTTTTAAGTATCGCGCAGTAAATTGTAGCAGCGTAATTAATTGAAGGTCCTCACTCAAATCCAAATATTATCTACCTTGTATATCTATCTCAGATTTAATGCAATTGTTTGTTTTGTAAAGCAAATTATTATGTGCTTTTGATTGTAATAAATGGATTTGATTTAAAACTCCAAGAAGAAATTACGGTTTGTGGCAATAAGAGTATGGAAATGTACAAATAGGTAAGTGATTTCGATATTTCGTTGAAGTATTTTTATTTGGAAGGAAGTGTAATATTATTATTAACTTTCGGATGCATATTCTATGACTTATGTCTATTAATCCGCAATTTGTACATTTTTCGTTTCATATGGCAATTTTTGTATATAGAATGATAAGTATTAGAATTTTTAGCATTCGCATTGAGTGGTAGTGGGCGTTATTTCATTAAATTATGCGATTGAATTGAAACGTAGTATGAAAGTCAAACAGGTTCGACCAGAAGAGTGCAATACGAGTAGCACATTTCACAGAAATAAAGTCTTAAAATGTCTAGCTAGTGGTAATTTGGTTTTAACGAGTATTTGAATACAGAGCAGCAAGCTGAACGTATGTACGTACGCGTTTTCAATGTAGCGTTACAGTTTCTATTTGAAGTGAAACATATTTAGCAGCTAATTTTGGTTGAATGCGTGTTCATAGTACGCAGTTGTACAGAACAAAAGTATGACTGTGTGGTTACGTCCTACGTACATATAATATTTACCCTTTATATAACGAAACAGAGATTACAATTACTAGCTACAGAACAGAGGTAAGGAATTTGAATGTAGTTAACTAAATAATATAAAGCTTGTGATTTTGGCACATAAATAATGGTATAATATAATATCATTCGTGTTGGTGACTTTATCAGTTTTCCAAGTAGGTAGTCAAAGTCAATGCTTTCCTTGTGTGGTAACTGGTAACTCTTGGTTGAAATATAATAGATAATAGACCTAAAGGACATTTTGGTCGTAAAACTGTTGAAAAATGAAAATGAAAGAAAAAAATTGAATTTTTGCATGAAATTTGAAACTGGTCTTAGAAATAGAAGGAGTATAAATGTAAATAAATATGTAATTGTGAAGTATTGAGCTGGTTTGTAGTTGGAGTCTGGGAATATTATTGAGGGAATGGTATAAGTTTGACGAGAAGAAGGCAAAGTCCATAAAGGGGCACTGAAGCGGTGAAATTAATCCATGAATGTCTAGTCATAAAGTAAAGCCCATAAGGAAGCCTCTAGCATTCCTCTTGAGTATTCTTTTGGTCTATGTGTGTGTGTGTTTGAGTGAGAGTGTGTCTGGCTACCTTGCCTTTGCCTTTCTGTACTTTGTGAAGGAGCGTATCGTTTGGGTCCTGAGCTCAGTGGCTCACAGTGTGCATGTTGGAAGGGAAGGAAAGAGAGAGAGAGAAGCCGACGGATATGGCATTTGTGCTAGTCTTACTTTGCTTAGGTTTGGTTAGGACGGAGAGTTCTCTGGGTTGTTGGAGTTGTGTGTGCTGGGTTTGAGTTCTTCTGGGTCTACTGCAAGTAAGCGATAATAACTATAGTAAATAGCATCCCTTCAGCCTATCGTAGCCAGCAGAGAATAATAAAGTGCATAAGCATTTCAATGCATTGATGTTGCATAGTGGTAGGGACTCTCTCTCTTTTACTCTCTGTTGGCCAGGCAGGCTCTTCTGGTCGTTCTCTTCGTCTGTGAGTTCTCTGAGTGAGTCTGGTGAGAGTGTAGATAATACCTACTAATGTATTCGTGCAGTGTCAGATGCACAGCTAAATAACGAAAGCTAAAGTAACGTACGTACGTAAGTAAGCTAGGAAAAACTCATAGTAGTAGCAGCAGCAGCATTCACAATGATGATGGCCAGAAGAAGAGGAGACGAAGAGAGGAAAATGTTCGTTTTCTCCAGTCTTCCCTGAATTTCAGCTGGACAAGGAATAATTGTGTGTGGGGAATGAATTTTTTCCGGAGGTTTTTTGAAAATCAAAGTGGTGAGGGGATGTGAGGGAGAAGTACTACAGGAGAGCAAGAAAAGCGTTCTCAGTTCACTCAAGTGTCAAGGATTTTCCATTTTCTCATCCATTCACCTTCCCATTGTATTGTGTTTTGTATAATGCATTGTGCATTGTGTTCTCTTCTATACACTCACCCACAAGGCAAAGCTCAGCAAAGGCAACTACAACTTTAAAGGCAAGCAAAAAGGCTACATACACACATAGAAAACAATATTCTGGATGTGGAAGAGCCAATAAAGCAGGAGAGGACACAGAACAGTGAGAGAGAGAGAGCTCAAGTTTTAATACATTTGTAGAGCTACGGCAGGAGCCTAGACGTTCACACATACATAGCCAACACAAAGTGGGTTTTAGTTTAGTTAGATATTAGATAGGCTATACGAAAGTATGTAGGAAAGGCTTATATAGCTTTGACGTGAATAATAAACGATATTATTCATCAGAATATCGATTTCATCCTTCTCCTCTCGCCATTGATCATTAATTTGTAATAATTTCACAATCAAGTTGTTCAGTGAAAAGTTTACTATAGTTAGAAATGTGCGAGTAGCTTGATGTAATGCATATAGTAGGTAGTAGTCGACTGCACTGGACTCCCTGGACTCGATCCAGTCGTTTTCGTCAAGAGGAAAGGAAGAAGAAAGAAAAGTTATCTGCCTGTAGGCCTTTAAGCCATTAGCTATCTATCTATATGTTATTGTGTTCGAGAGATAAAATTCTGTGTTTCTTCGTCATCCGTCGAGGATTTCTGCTAAAATTCATTACTCATCTACCAGGAGCAATCCTCCACTAGTTACTCTTCCAATACTTGCTAAATCACTAGTTAATTCATTTTATCTTGGATGTTCCAAACGACGGAAGTAACCAATCGAGCTACTGCTTACCACACAGGCTTTGCAAACCTACTCCACCATCACATCCCTTTACTCCGTAAAGGTGACTTCGATATTTCTCTCGCGGACAGCTTGTTCTGTCCATAAAATACAAACGTAAATATTATGTCCTTCACATTTATTTACCACCAATTATATGGACACTATATATATACTACATTATATGCACACTGATTTCTGTTCTATATTCATCCTTTATGTACACAACTTTTGTTTTTGTGCTTAGTCCTCCTGCGTTATACACTCTCCTTTTCAGTTTGCAATTATTGAACTATTTATAGCGTGGAAATTAATGTTTTGCTGAAAATTTTTAATTGTAAATTGCAGAATTCTTCAGAGAATCTTGTCCTTGCATTTAAATCGCAACAAATATGAGTTTTATATGCATTGTTTGTCGCGATTTGTTGACAAATCGACCCGATGGGCATGCACCTGGTGTTGTCGATATCATTTCGACAAAGTGTGGACATTTGTATCATTTACATTGTCTAACAGAGTGGTTTCGTCGAAAAGTAGATGTGGCCAAGTAAGTTGACGTCTTTAAAATACATTTATCATCAAACACATTTTTGCTTATTTCCCGTAGATTTTCTTCATTTGATATTAGTTTGTTCACATTTAGATTCTGGGATTCAAATCTTTGCATGATCATTCACATTTTCTCTCTCTCTGTAGAAGTATATTTTTGCCATTTTGAATTTACTCGGCAAAAATCTCATTCATTTACAACTGCATAAAGAAATGAGTTATATCAAGTTGGCTTTAAGGTCAACAGGATGCTCCTGTTATGAAGCAATCAATTTTAATTAGCAATACATTATTCAAAATGTTTTACACAGCCCTAACCATGAATGCCCGTACTGCAACGCTGTCGTAACAGCTTTAGATGTACAGCGGATATTTCCATCAGAAGATGAAGAGACTGAAGAAATCGCAGCCAAATTTAATGAAGCTAGAGCGGGGAATGCAGAAAAAGAAATTAATTTACTTCATACAAAACTAGAAGAATCTAAGGCTAAGATAGAGGAAGAGCAGCTATCTCATGAAAATCTAAAGTAAGCATCTCCTTTTTTTGCAATCATTTTTTGTATCTGGAATGGATAGTTTTCTAGATTCAAAATTATTTAGTAGGTACTTGCTGCTATGCTTCCCTTTTTAGTTACAATATTTGTAATCATACAATTTCTTTTGAAAACACGGAAATTGAGAAATCCTCTATTAAGGGGACAAAATTGAAATTAGTTACAAAGATGTATTTATAGAATAATTTGCATTGCACTATGCATGTCAGCATGTCATGCAAATATTATAATAAATATTGTGTTTGTGTGTAATGTAGATAGATTCGCGATACGCCATTATTGGCTTGGCATATTATGCATATTATGTGGAATACCTATTGGAAAATATCGATACATATGCGTATGATGCGTCGATGCGTGTGTGTGTTTTGTTTGTATATATTATAACCTACGCAGATGCATATGTAATACTCATTTGCATCTCTCGTTACTCACAAAAATTACAAAACATGGAAATTAGTTAACACAAAACTACACATTGTATTTTACAGACAAAAGTTTATACATTGCATATGCAAAAGTCATTTCGTATGTTATGAACTTATGAACTCCGCGTATAGTAAGCATTATAGGGATTGAAAATACCCACCCATACTGATAAAATTGAATATATCCATCCACATATAAAAATTGAAATACCTATATGTACAAAAATTCGTTGTATTGCTCAGAAAATAGACAAAATTGTAACACATGAGAGGTCATCACAAAAATTAACTCAGCCGCAATAGAAAAAGTGCATATATCAAGGGGGGACTAGATTCTAGATATAAGTATATAAATGGGTACATATTACAAGATACGTCAATTATTATTATTATTGTCCCTCATGCTATATTAAACAGTAATACATGTATAGATATCTTTCTCAAGATGTTACACACTAAAAGAATCCATACAATCTTTGCGTGAAAATAAAATATGTAGCAAAACATAACGAAGAAACAATCAGAAACAAAAATGTTTCTGGCCCTTTCAAGGTTCTTGAATTGATGGAAATGCACACATAAAACCATTCGTTTTATATGGGACTTTAAAAAACGGATATCATACTGATTTGCAGATAGAATAGAAATAAACAATAATTTATTCTGACCATACCACGTGATATTATTATAGTGAAATCGAACAGGAGCCAGGAAGTGTGTTCTAAAAATGATACAAAATGTATCCATGCTGAATATAAAAATTATATGCCTAAAATGCAATAAGGAGTTAAGGAGTGATTTTAAGATTAACCTATTTGTATGAAATATTGCGATGTTTGTGTGAATTGCAAATTAATGAACCTTAATAAGATAGAGTAACTAAATAATGCTAATGTGGATTTGGTGATTGCAGATTTGACTATGCCCTAAAGCTTTCAGAGATCGAACAAATGAAAAGGGACCATGAAGTGGATCTAAGTCTTTTAGATGCACCGCAGACAAACTGGAAAGCAATGATGGATAAAGTGAGAAAAGAAAGAAACAAGGTTGTGAAAACGATGACTACTCTGGAAAAGCGGTTTGCTAAGCAAAGAGCTGATTTAGAGAAAGAGCATAGGAAAAAAACTGATGAAACGCAGAAACTCCTTTCGGAGCTTAAGGCTCAAAATGAATCGATGAAGAAGAAGATAGAGTAAGTTATTATTTCGAAAATAAAATTGACTGTTAGTATACCATTCACACACCGTAATCAAATAATGATGTTGTTGCTCCACTCTTTACGATGTTACAGAACACTTAATTTTTCTTAGTTTCCGTAAAATTATTTACTCGGTAGAGTTTCATCTAAATATGTATGGGATATGAATGATAAGACCAAACAAAACCTAATTTATATGTTTATAAACTATAAAAATGTCAATTAATTTTGATTTTCAGGCGCCTTACTGCCCAACAGCTGCAACAACCGTTCCGGCCAGTATTCCCTACTCCAGCAGCTCCTTCGCAACCAGCACCTCAACAAATCCCGCCACCGGTACCGAATCCTCCGACGACCTCGCAGAGAAGACGACTGTCAATTCTACCACCACCAGGTAGCTCGATGTTACCAAGTCCGTATTGTCCAAATGTTTCAAATGCATCTCAGAACCCATCTCAAGGCACCTACAGTGTTCCTCAATTCAGAACTTCCGGCACGACACAAAGCCACTTTCTGAATCCTCCAAATCCAGCCCAAAACCCATATCAAAATCTACTAAGTGCGGCGACAGCCTCCTCGACTTCAGCCCAGAGTCAGCTAAGACATTCCCCGAACACCACAACCAATCAAAATCAAAGTTCATCATCCTCTTCGTCGTCCACTCAGAATTCCTTCTCGAACTCCAACAATCCGCCGTCTGCCATCCCGGGTCAAAGTCAGTACAGTAATTTTCCAACGGGATTCCCCATGCCCCACCCTCCGCACCCACACCATCCGGTGGGGTTCCATGTCCACTACCCGTACTACCCCTCCCCGTTGGCCTCCAGAAACCCTTCGTACCCGCCATCGGGCTACACTCCGTTCCCCCCAACGTCCGTCTCCTCCTCCCACATGAACTCTAGTGGGGAGGTGCAGGCGGCACACGCTCAACCCGAAACCAGCAGTCGGACATTACGGATGATGATGCCACCTTATCATGCTCTGCAAAGCAGTAGTAGCATAGCAGACCCAGTCGTTTCCTTTGCTTCCTATGCTCACCAATTTGCAATTCATCCCGCCCCCCTCTCTCCGCGGCATTGACATGACCCCCTGGAATTAACAAGTAAATTCTCTTAAATGTAGTTGTAGCTATTCAAGTAATTTTATGTACGTTTGCCTTGAACTACCTTCCTATTCTTTACATTGTACGACCTACAATTTTATAATTACGATACTTATCCACATAGGGAATACAAATAATACTGTAGGTAAGATAGGAAAAGAAGAACTGATCTTCGGAAGAATCATTCAACTCATCTTCAGTCTTTTAGCCAGCACACAAGTTATTATATTATATGATAACGTATACCTACTAGGAAGGATCTACCTTGAGTCTTTATAAAAACGCTCTGGCGAATCAACTAGTATCATCGATCGCATTTACTTAGTCAATTGAATGGCTGCAAAAGTGTAAAGCAACTTCATCGACATCAACGACAATATGAGAAGACTATATCATTATTAGCGTTAAGTAACTTTAAGTAAAACTATAGAAGACAATTCCTTTCTACTCCATTAATATCATAAAAAACTAATGAATTTTAGGGGGATTGTTATTCTTTCTCACACAGACACAACAGGGGCTCCTCTATAGTATTCTTTAATTTCCTTCCTTCATCATCCAATTCGAAAATCGAAAGAAGCAAGAAACTTTTGTATGTCTTCAGAAAAACACCATACACTAATAGTATGAACTCATTTGACAAAATTTCGACAGAACTAGTTGAGATATGCAACTGAGACCTCTCCAAATCTATTGTTAAATGAGGGAGAGAGAAAAAAGTGGTGCAATATGATTGAATGATCTAGATAAGTAGGTAATTCATCAATGGGGTAGTCTCAAAGGCCTATAAATGTCCTCCGATCTCCCATATCTTGTGGAAAGATAGTTATTACAAATACTAATCACATTCTTATTCAATTCAGGGAAATTCGTACATATTCTGTACTAATACTAGATTTAGAGAGTACACCATTCTGCCATTGTATTATCTTTTCGGTGTAGGTTTGACTTTTACGAAATTATTCGGGTTGCCTGGCTGGAGAGTGGACTATAAAGTAGGGCACATAAAATATATGAATGAATTTGTGTGCAACGTGACCAAACTTTTAATTCGTGTGTGGCGATCAGCAGTCCGTTCTGCTGATTTTTTGATGGGTGTGTTTTCTAATGTATGTTTCCAAAAATTATTATTATCCTATATACATACAATTCTTCAAACAAATGTAATATTAGGGACTACTAATTAAATTAATTAAAAATCCTATTACAAACTGGTTGGGTGTTGCCAGTTGTTGGAGAAAGCCTTAAACACACCTCTCTATAAAACAAATGCAAGATTTTTGCATACATTGACATGTGCACTTGGATCTAATAGCAAAATCTGTGAACAACATTAAGACACAATTATTATTATAAATACGTGTTTTTGTTCTATTTAGGTAAAAAAGAAGATTGTGATTTTAAGATAGCTATATTATACATTATAGCTGGGTAACCAAAACTTTGTAGCAATAATTCAAGTTTTCCCCAATTTGCCTAACTAATCATATTATATACAAAACAAATTGACTTGAGTTGGTTTTAGACTACACCTTTGTGACTTTAATGCTACATTAAGAGAAAAGATTTAATGAGCACAGCATTGTGCCAAAAACGAAGATGTAACGGAGGCTATATCCGCACACTAATTCACTACTAATTAAAAAATGAGTAAATTAATATTTAGTAAATTTTATTCACATTATTATACTCATGTATTACATCGCATTAGTAATTTGAGCAGGTAGTACTGTAGTAATTGTGTGTGAAGATAGCTCCTTTTGTTATCTACATCTAACAACAAATGATATTCAGCTTTATTATTGTATTAGTGAAACAACTAATAATTCTTAATTGAAATTATGTGTCAATCAAGTACTCAATCAATATTCAATCAACCAAACGCCAATTAATTATGCTTAGTTTAGTATCCAGGCTGTCAAAGGTTTCGATGCGCTAACTTTAACATAAAAAATCATTATCAGAAAGAGTGTGTATATCGACGTAAGTACAGCAAGGAGATAGTGTTCAATGAATTCTGTGAATACATTTACAATAATCTTTGCTTTCTTTTGTCTTTGGGCAAGTTTTCACTCACTATGCACAGAAAGTGTCTTTTACTTATACAAAAAACTATATTATAAATTATTGTGGCTATGATATCTATATATACTAACTATATATTATCATAATAATTCATCCATGTAGTATACTGTGTACAGACAGGAACAGATATTAAGTGTATAAGCAAGCTATAATAATGGAACAGATGAGGAATGGGGACAGAAGTTGTAAAAGTTTAGAAATGACAGCAAAATTCATAATTACATGCAATACTATTCTTATTAGTATACTTAAATACTTATAGTACTACTAAAAAGTTTGATTAATTATTGTACTCGTAATGTTTATTATATAAGTAGGTGAAATATTATGTATCATTTTCACTACAACGCAAATGCAAAGTGAAACTTGCTCAATTGTGAAAAGAAATTAACGGTTGAAATGATTGTTCCTACTTTAACTAGTTCATAGTCTTTATATTATTAGCGTATTTACTTTACTTTCGTTGCGTTGTAATGTGAATTTATCCGTTTTTTATGTATCACTTGCCTACAAACGCTGTTATAATATTATTGTCATTCGTATAATTCGTATAAGTAGCTGTAAACTGACCTATTATTACTTATATCGTCTCTAGTAATTGTGTACACGTTACCCGTAACTCTCAGAGTTACCTTAACTTAATATTCTTAATGATTTCTCTAATAAGTTTGTGAGTTTCTCAATTGAAAGCAGATATACTTATAGTAGGTAGGTACAAATTAATCATGGAAGGGGTATGCTATCTAAATATGAGTATTTAGGTACACACTTTTTTTTAATCTGGTCTGATCTTCTGGCTGCTATTTATTAATGCAAACAACCGTTATTAATCGATTTAGAATACATTATGTGCATGTTTTACATAATTAATTGTAATTTGTGTGAGTACCTTTAGGCGAGGTGTCTCTTTTTGTTAACACGTTAAGTTAGTAGCTAGCTACTCTACTCTCTTTGCTTTACAGCGGATTAATATTTATATTTTCTGTTTATCGTTTGTGAAATGTTTATTAATGTTTCTTTCTAATATGACGAGTAGATTCTGATTATTATCTACTAATATTATAATGTTATTCAAATCTACAGTACAATATTTACCAATTATTTACTCATTATAAGTTACACACACACACACACACTGTATACTTCATGCATAGTAGGTATGTATGTAATGTAGCTACTTACCATTGTTGATTAATTTCAAGTTGAACTCAAACTATTTCCATTCAGAGCATTTCTTCTCCTATTCTACACTACTTAATAATAATGCATTTCAAAATCAGTGGAACTAAATAGAAGGCATTCCAAAAGAAAGGATCAATTTACATTGCTCGTTGAAATTAGCTGTAGATTGCTAGCAGAGGATAATAATTAGACTCATCTGTTCGTTTGTGTTTATATTAGTAACCTTTGATCTGTTAAGGATTTGATTATTTATGTCAGTCAGGTCATGTCAGTGCAGGGCTATTAATTCCTTTCCTTTGATGTACCCGTATGAAGTATTTAATGATATTTTTCGGATTTATTAGAAGGCACAGATTGAACTCTTGAATACTTATCCGAACAAGTTTAGCAAGTTTGTAGCTCAGACATTATTATTCTGTAATTATGTTGAGTTGAAGCCATTATTTAGGCATCTCTGTCAACTCCAGTCGCATTTCCCAAGCAAGACTGACATAACAAAGTAAAACATTGAATTAAATTATACATACATACCTATAGTTAATTAATTTTAGTCCATTCACATATAACACAGAATTACACAAATTATTTAATATTATTAAGAGAATAAAATATACTACTAGCAAAGAAACACAAATGTATACAATTTAAATGGATTAGTACACAGAGAGCATACAGATGTAATATTCTCAGCGTTTAATTGCTTGAATTGTGCTAATTCTCTCTATACTTAGCTGGCATGATTTACTCAGTCTCAATTAAGTTTTCCCTTGTTTAAAGCTAATGTGTATGTGTATATGGCGCTATTTGTACTGTACTGTTGACAGTTTTTGCAATTAACTAAGATTACTTACTAGAAACTCTAAAAATTCTACTTCGTCTACTTGTAGATTTACAATTAGAAATTAGGGTTCATTACTTACATACTTTTACACATTACAAATTACACTACACAGACAAAAGAGAAAAGTTGCATTTATTATCGACTTACCTTTGATGAGATAAAAGATACTAAAATAGAAGAGGTAAATACGGGAAGGAAAGGAGCCTCTTCTTCTACGTATCAATATATCAATGAGCAATATTATTATACTTCTACATATACTAGATGAAATTATTTAACTATATATAAATAACTAATCTATTTAAATAAACGTATAATATGTAGAAGTGCAGGAACCTTAAACTTAATAAAGGACTTCAATGATCAGTCCGTGTTCTGCATTTAAAGAGCCATGCCCAAAATTACTTCCAACACGCCTAACTATTATTATTACTGTGTGTTGTATCGCTATTTTTCGTTTTCGTTATTTGTTAAACACCTACTTACATAAATAATCTAATTACAAACGCATTCTACATGACAAAATTCTACGCGAGTAAAATATGATTCTTTATATATGATTAGATATCTCTGTACGTATTAACATACATCAATAGGGGAAAGATAGGTGATTGTTGTTGCAAACACTCGCGGATTGCTTGCATTTCTCTATTACAGTTTATTACAGCACGTTTGTATATATAACTAATAAGTATGTATGTAATTTAATAATAGTTCAAGTTCGGTCGGTCATAGATCATGATTGCTGTGTAAGCCTATCTGCCACGAAAGTATTTTATATATACTATTTACCTAAAAATTAACAACATGCTGTACTTGTACCTAAAGTAAATATTATAAATATTCATAACAATATTACTTATGACATCTACATATGGATTTACTTATACTGAATAACTATTATGGTATTAGTGAATACTCCCAGTAAAAAACTATTATCAAAATGTACAGCATGTGTGTATGATAAAATCATCTAAATCAAAATGAATAAAAATCGAATTGTAAAGAACAATAATACTAATATTTAGCATGAGATTTATTGACTTCAATGCACCATACACATTGTGCATCATCATTCATCATCCATCATTGGTTGTAGCTGGGTTTGGCAAAAGTCAATTTGACAAAACTATCTTTTTCGCTATCGATTTATTTTATACGAGTACCAGGAAAATGCTTTCTTTATTTAGACCTTATTACTCCAACTTTAAATTCGCCCTTAGTGAAACAAATCAATAATCAATCATGGAAGTAAACTAATGGACTACATTGAGAAACGTATAAAATAATTTTGCCATTTTGTACTGTATACGGCATAATACTATCCTTATTAGCATATAGGTATAAATTACCATTAAAATCGGAATACCCGTTCAATCAAATTTAATAAGGATCGAGAATTACATGTCTACCGTATATCTCGAATCAGTTTGCCCCTTGTTTTAATTCAGACCCTTTGAGTGAACTATTTATTTAATTTTTTCGTATACCTGTGAAAGGCTTTGGTGAAACAATTGTTCCCCCAAGGTAGAACTAAGATATACGGTTTTTATACGGTAGGTGCTGCTTTCAAAATATGATTCACACAACATGACATTATTGTAACATTAACATTTCTTCATTTGGTGGGGCTCTTTCGTTTATACTTTTACCAAAGTTTCTGCATTTATTTGTATACATGGGTATCCAATTATGAATTTGTATTTTTCTAATTCTTCTTAAGCGAAACAAAACAAAAAATGGAAGGAAAACTGTAAAAGTGAAAGTTATGTGCACTTGGTCTGTATAGTTAGGTGAAATAATGAACGAGAAACATTAGATAAGAAATGGGATTTTTTACTATACGACACAACTTCGTTTATTTACAATTTTAAGTTGAATATGTAACAGAATCTACGATTTATATGACAATATGGAAATGGAGAGTATGTCCATCACATGTCGCCGATGATATTGGCCATTACGCTCTCCACTTTTACTTGCCTTGAATGACTGGTGTTTAGATCTACACATAACAAATATACAGAAAGAAGTAATTTATATTAGATATTTTCTCAAACAATGTTATTTAGATAGGCAGAATTACTTTCATCGTTCTTTATACTGAGTACCTAATTGCAATATTTGCTAACAGTACATACTTTCATGCATAAAAATATGGATATAATATGCAGAGCTGTAGTAGCGTAGTTAGTACACGCATTATGTGCAGGTACGATAAACTCACATTTGTTGAAGACGAAAAATCTACTTCTTCAAGAGCTGGTGACGAATCAAGAGGAAAGGAACTGCGAACCCGGAGCCGAGCCACATAACCATATACAGAGCCAATTTGTGACGATTATGAATAGAAAATGGCAAGTTCTGAAAAAATGAACATTAATATGCATATTCTCAGATACTTTTACATATATAGATAACGATAAAGAATTTATATAGGTATGCTTCAAATTTTCTCTATCAGTATTGAATTATTAGTAAAAATTGCAGGTATGATTATTTTAATTTATTCTGAATGTAATTTGGAAATATCTCCTTAAGGATTATCCGGGCACTTACAGCTCCGGGAACACCACCGTAGTCGTGGTGGCCACCTCCCTGACGAAGAGCGGAGGTCATAATGCCCCTTAGTTGAAGTGCCTGCCTTCCGAAAATCATTTTGTTTGAAATATTACAATATTTTCCAAAAAATTCCTCTCGAGTTCTGTGGAACAGCCAAAAGTAATGGAGATAAATCCAAATTTGCTACTCTTCTGCTGCTAGTCTTGTGATTTTGGGATTCTTTTATGGTGCCTTGTTTGATAAGTAGAAATTCCATTGCGGCTGCGGCTGAAACTATCTACGGTAAGTTGAAATGAACGAGCGGTAATGGAACGAAGGGCCAAAAATACACCGACAATTTCTATACACCAGAAGATTTCATTTGTTTGTATATACATAATATTATGATTTGCAAGGAGTAGAGAAATTGAAAGCAAATACTTCATTACAGCTAAGCTTACGGTATTTTTAATTATTTAATTTACATCCAGCTTTGCATTCTAAACATGTGTGTATGTATGTAGTATTAGTATGTATGGGAGTCTCACTCTCACTCAACTCCAAACCAATATTCACACGTAAATACTAATACTTATCCTTTCGTATGCGGTGATTGTGGTGGTCTCAGTTTGATAAGCTTAAACGAAGAGTCAAAAGCGACCGGGCGTATATGCATAAGCACACAATCACATCATATCCATTCAATTACTTTAATATATTATGTGTACTGAAACGTGTATTTTTATGTTGATCAAGGCCAAGATTTGTGATTGGTAACTTCGGTCATTTGACCTAGCGTCCTTCGAATCAACTTTCCAGAGAGCCAAAAAGGTGTTATACGTAAATGTACACTGCTGGAGTGGACAAAACCGGATAATGAGCGTATAGCGTATCTCTCTCTTCAACTGTTCACATTTTTGTAGCGTGACAACGAAGATCACTCCTGTTCTGTGATTTCTCTGAAACATCCCCCAACCAATTATATTTATTCAATTGGTTCATTGGTAAGTGTGTACTTATATAGTTCATTGTACTTCTATGTGGAACTTTCAAGTAAATTGAAGTTGGATACTTCTAATCTCACTTTCTCACTGAAACTCGTGCGGAAAGTTTTTCTTTCATTGATTTTATCTTGGTGGTTTAGGGTGATTTATAACCTGGAGATTTGGATCCGGAGAATAAAGGGCTAAATTCTTGAAACGGAGAAAAGGCAAACTAAACACAAGAACTTGATTGGGGAAACATAAGGTACGAGGTACGATGCATATTCGCATTTTATACCTATACAGATAGAACATAAAATCTGAGTAATTGAAAGAAAACACATACACAAAAACACATTTAGTTTTGTTGCATTATAAGTACGGTCGTGTAAGGCATAATCCGAAATACGCGTACTTCTGATTTCGGAGATTTGGGATGATCGCTAGGAAATGAGAAGGGGTGTAATGATGCGAAGTTTCAGAGTCAATCTGTCTGTTGTGTATATTAAAATTTAACCAAAAACAATCTTCAAGAATCATGATATGACCTATCACATTCACTCTCTCACCATCTCTTTATCTCCCCACCATCCCAATGTTGTTAGAAATGGGAAAGTCATATAGGTAGGTTCCTTTGCCATAATTTACTTTTTGCAAGGATTTAGGAAAGCCAGACTTCATTCCGATCATTCATTTGATGAAGTCGAATTTACTACAACATGAATGCAAGCAAAATTAGGAATGTGTAAAGACCTTGAAGCTTGAAACTACTTATGATGATACATTTAGTAGAGGAGCAAAGATATCTTAAAGAACGAACTTTAAAATAGTGCAGTTTAAAGTTATATCGTTTACTTTACCTACACTTAAATGGGCCACCTTTACTTGCAATACAAAATACAATACGGCCATCAACTCAAGTGTGAAGGGGGCAACAAGTCACTAAATCATGTCTAACCAGTTCAACCCCAATTTTATTCTAGCGATTAAAAAACGCGGAGGAAAAGACTGTATACAAAGCAAATATATTTATACAACGATAACTACATTGGTAAATGGAAACCACACAAAATTGACACTGCGGACGGACTAAGGGTAGACACTACTACCACACTGATTTCTGACTGGAATACAGGTGAAAATACTTGGCACAGAATGATGTCATGTCTTAAGAGGATAATAGTGACGAGACGCTTGTTTTCTTCCGGCTCTTTTGGAGTTGCTGACTCAACTATATTTGCATTGGCTTCCGGAGGAATTCGCTGTGCTTTAGCAGTGATAAGAGTTTCAGGACCGAAATCCGGTCAAGTTTTGCAGACAGTCGGTCGTTTTGAATCCATGCTGAAGCTACCAGAAGCTAGAAAAGCTTCTCTCAGAAAACTGTACGATGTAACGTCAAACTCATCAAAGAGCAACTCCAATGTCATCGATCATGGCATTGTGATATGGTTTCCTGGTCCGAAAAGTTTTACTGGGGAAGATTCTTGTGAGTTTCATGTACACGGAGGTGCGGCTGTAATTTCCAGTCTTGTACGGAGTATTGGCAGTATACAGGGATGTCGAATGGCAGAACCGGGAGAGTTTACGAAGCGGGCGTTTCTTAATGGGAAAATGGATTTAACCGAAGTGGAAGGTTTAGGGGATTTAATAGCTGCCGAAACTGAAATGCAAAGGACTCAGGCTTTGAAACAAATGAGTGGTTCTCTAGGAAAACTGTATGAGTCATGGAGAAATAGAATAGCCAGATGTCTTGCTAATGCCGAAGCCTACATTGATTTTGGAGAGGATGAGAATATTGAGGATGACATTGTTCAAACAATAGAAAAAGAATTGAAAGAATTAATTTCAGAAATTGAAAATCATCTTAAAGATGGCAAGAAGGGACAGAGATTACGAAATGGAGTCAGAGTAGCCATTCTTGGACAACCTAATGTTGGGAAAAGTAGCCTTTTAAATATATTGTGCAACAAAGATGCTGCTATCGTGTCAGATACACCTGGCACTACACGAGATGTTATTGAGACATGTATTAATATTCAAGGCTTTCCAGTAGTTATTGCAGATACTGCTGGAATTAGAGACAGACCCGGAGATGACATAGAGTCTCAAGGAATAAGGAAGTCTATCAAGGAAGCCCACCAAGCCGACTTAATCATATTACTTGTTGATCATACATTTGTTGGACATTCGGAAGAAATTAAGGACGCCATGTTCCATCAACTTTTGAGTGAAAATATTGTGGTTACCGCTGCTAACGAACAATTAGATATAGACGATCTCAAGAGTAAAACAATTTTTGTATTAAACAAAGTTGATCTAGTTGCACCGTATGCAGAAACTCCACCAAACTTTGCGTATGATTGCAAAATTTCCTGTAAATCAGAAGAGGGAATCAGCCAATTTTTGGAATTGCTTACTTCCAAAGTTTCTGAGCTGTGTGCCAATCCTAAATCTGAATCTCCTTATCTGACCCAAGAGAGATATCGATCACATCTTAATAACTGCGTCGAAAGTCTACATGCTTACATGAAATCATCAGAACAAAGTGATTTAGCTTTAAGAGCTTATTGCTTAAGACAAGCTATAAATAACATTGGCTACATTACGGGTCATTTTGGAACTGAAGAGATTTTAGATATAATTTTCAGAGAATTTTGCATAGGAAAGTGATTGTGCATACCCCTTACCAAGACAGTATAATGTAACTAAATAGTTAGTAATTACCTATAATATATGTATTAGTTCTACGGAAATGCAGAATGTAAGGTATCATCAGTTACATAGCCATTTATTAAAGAAGTGATCTAATTAAATTGCAAACAAATAAACGGCTGAAAATGTGTAATGTGAGACTTGAGATAATGAATTATTTCGGATTTTCTTACGCATCATAGGTATACGCATACAAAATAATAATTTAATATAGTCGTTTCGAACCGATTGGTCAATTGGTCGGAAACCATTTTATGCTCCTACAATTTTTTGGAAAGGTGCAAGTAGTTGGTGTGTGTAGGTATGCCAAATCTGCCAAAACAGTATTGTTTCTTTGGGCTCAAAATCATCTAAATATGGGACACAGTTTTTAAGAAAAGGTATAAAATATGAAGAGAAAGTACGAGGGCCATTTCATGTATTTTAAACCATTTTTGACCAATCAGACTTCGATGTTCTGTCAATGAATTCCGCTGAATTTACTGTGGCTAATGGGCCATATAAGTATATAAGCATCTGTGGCCGAATTATCGTTGATTTGGAGTGGTTCAGTTCCGAGATATCCATCACTCTGTAAACACTATATTTTGCTTATGTTTTTCCTATGTATAAAAGCACACAAAATATGTCCCTGATGTCACTATGCTGATTGAAAGGGTCGAAGGGTGTCAACCATGGAGGTATCCT
>JABASI010002582.1:0-19191 GCA_019776505.1 Tomocerus nigrus
TATCATATAACTGCAGTGAAAGATAAGTAATGGAGTGAGACTGATTTCAAAGTCGTGGTTGACTCTGTCAAAAGTGATAAACCCTGTACATAATGGATTGACGTCTATTATGGCTGGAAGAAAGGTTGAAATAGAACGCAATTACTTTCTCCGGATTGTTGTAATGGAAAAGTTGCCAGTGTAATCCCTGAAAATGGAGTTTGGGAAAGTAAATCTGAAAAACATGACATACTGCTCCGGGCAGTGATTATTTAAGAGAAATGACAACATGTTTTATTAAGATTCTGTGCGCGATAAGAAAGTCTGTAGCTCAAGAGAGAAAGACAAGAGAAGATAAACAAACAGCAAATGGACTGATCATTACAATAATAGTGCGCAGTGCTATTTAGTAGGCTCTGCATGACAATGAATCATAGTCCCCAATTAATTATTCACATACACTACAAATGCCTAGAATACAAAAAGTATGAAGTATGCACGTTTTGCCTTGTGCTCTGTGCTTCCAGAATAAATAAATCACTTCAACGATCGACTATGCAACCAAACTAGTCCTACTTTTATTTACACTCTTTTCCTTCATACAAACTGACTGACTCTGCAGAAAGCCGCAGGTGTTTGTTGTCTCTTTGGGTGGTGGCTACGAACTACGAACATTTCTTTTAGCACGATACAACAACTCATGAAGGGTTCATATTGAAATCCATCGCAATCATTATGTTCGTTGAGTGACTGAGGATGATAATAACAAATTATGATGAGTGATAATGAAAGCGACCACAAAATACTCAATTAATTTCAGTTGAGAAGCACAATAATTTTTTGCTAACTAATTTACAGTAGGAGAAAATTTAGTGGCTTTCTCTTTTCATATGAAAATTCTTGTTTTTTTTAAACATGAAAGACTCATTGAACTTTTTTATGTAAAACCTTCAATGACCTTTTGCAAGTACTTTTCAACGATTTTATTGTGTTTTAAGTGTGGAGTGAAATTTTCGTGTAAAGTTATTATGGCTTTAAAAAAGAGAAAATTAATAAAAATCTCTATAATGTTTGTGATTGATGAGAGAGATAATTTTGCTAATGGTTCCTCAACTGTTAAATTAAATCCAGGAGAAGTATGTACATTTTCCACAGAGGAATTAAATTCAATCAAAAGTTAATACTTTTCAAAGAGCATGCTAACACCAAGTAAACTTTCACCACTTTTTCCAACTACGTGATTTTAAGGTTGGGAAAAGTTTTCTGTGTGTAGCATATGAATATTTAACCTTTCTAATGAAAGTGCAACGATAACTTTTAATTGAATTTGAACATTTGCTTATATAAAACAGAATTAAATTTTCATAGATATTTCAAGTTGAAGATTATTATGATAGGATCTACGAAAATATGCAATTCTATTACATTTACAAACAGTTCACGAGTTTTAATTCTCAGAAAAATAACGTTAAAATTCGTTGTAAGCTTGAATAGAATTTTATTCTTAAGGTCTTAGAATAAATGAGATTCAAAAGGGAAGACATAGTCAACGTCTTTTAGGAGCTTGTGCTAAATAGAATGAATTCATGAATTGCTTTGCATGAACTTTTCAGCGTGTGAAAGTTTGGGCCTCTGTAGAAAGTTAAATGTAAGTAATGTGTAAACACTTATCTGTGCATTATTTCTGCTTTCAACTCACACTGTCTCACACTACGTGGGCTGAAATAAAAATAATGATTTTCTCTACAAAGTATACCTAAAAGAGCATAAGAGATTTTCAAGTGGCCAAAATTTCATGTACAAACATGTCGCGTATTACATTTCATTATTTCCCATCAGGCCAAGCAAAATTCAACATTAGTACACAGTTCATGAACATAATTCTTGTTACATGATAACAGCAGTTTGTGTCGTGTAGAAGGTAAAAGGAAGATGACACGAAACCCTTTTGATTACAATGTGATCCTAATACAAGATAATAAATTTTCGATTAATAAACGCCAAATGGTCAATTCCTTTGTGTTCATTGCGCGAAAGGCAGGTAACATGCTATATACTCAAACTTTTCACAGATCTTCGATATTTGAAAAGTGGTTTACAATATTAATGAAAGAAAATTGCTTTTCCCAAGTAGAGCATGTTTTCCTTTGTCTACATAGGAAACTACGGAGAGTAGCTATAGAAAAAATTGGGCATTTTTATTGCTAATTTGCATATTCCGTTGAATTATTCACAGAAAATCACTTTTCCCAAAGACATCATGTTTTTCATTTGTTAATTAAATGAGAAACTACATATACTGCTAGTAGTTGGAGAAAATCGGACGTTTCTTGTTAAATTTTCATCTGTGGATATATAGAAAAGGTTTGGGATATACGGATTTGAAAAGAGTCATCCAAAATTGGAAGATTCCTTGAAGTTTTAAAAGAAAGTTGTTTTTCCAAGGAAAAGATTTTAATTAAATGGAAAACCCGAATACCTTTTACCTACAGCAGTAAAGAAAATTGAAAGTTTTTTGTTAATTTTCAGTATGCGCGTGGTCTATGCATAGAAAAGGGGAAACGATTTTGCGGATTTGAAAGGATTTCTTCCATGAAGATTGCCTTGAATTTTTGAAAGAAACTTGTTTTTCCCAAAGAAAGCAAGTTTTCATTTGTTAATTAAATGGAAAAGTACAGATGATAGTTAGAGAAAATTGGACATTTATAGTTAATTTTGTGTTTGAGCATAGAAAAGGGGTAAAAAGATTGGCGGATGTTCGACCACTTTGAATAGTGAGAGTTTTGAGTGCATTAAAAATGAATAGGAAACCTGAAGAGTTAGGTTGGAGCTGAGATAAACAGACAGAAGATATTGACAGAACACGAGGCTTTCTTCCTTACTATTTCATACAATTCTAGTAGATTGTAGTCTATCTTTGCTTGTTATAATTCATTGCTACGTAGTTCTCCTTATTTTCTGTGGGTTTTAGCATGTCTGGCAGTGCGGCACGAAAACTATGTTTCGTCGCCCTACCAGACACATACCAAGAAGTTTGAGTTCTTATGGTTAAGTCAGATAATAACATGCGTCACGCTCAGCATTGTTAGCACCACAGGATAGCAGAGAGAGAAGAAATACGTTGAGGTATCTGGCATGTTTGTTCAGACTTCATATGCAGACATCTTGCTGCTACTAGTAAGTATAACTCTCCGAGACTATTATTATATGTTCCGAATGTTTATTTAGACTAAAACGGAAGAGCCTAAGTACTGGTCATGCAAGTGTAACTTATTTAGCTACCTTGTAATATTAGACTAATACACTAAAAGCATCTTGCCGTAGTCTATTGCAGCTGACAGGGCCGCAAAAGCAAAGAAAAGGAAATTCATATGCTTTTAGCCATCGTTTAATAGAGCAGACTGCTTTTCTCCCCATAGCTTCGCCTGCTGTTCTATGCTTTCTTTTCTTTATTTACTTGCTAAACGATTCAACAGACAAAGTAAATCTACCTCCTGTTTACTGTATAAATGCTGATTACAAAACAGAATGTCCTAGGACAAAGAGTTACACACTCCTATGGAATACTATAATCTACAATTGATATATTAACGTTACATTATATGTCTAACGATACTCCTCCCTGTTCTTACAAATATTATTCCTTTCTTACCTCCGGTTGGTCTTTACACTTCATAGATTATTCATCTCCTTTAGTTTCCCTTTCGTCAACTCCTCTACTCTTTTAAGCCTTTACCTTTAAAACTCGATTCGCTTCTATTCTCTACTACGGCAATTAGTTATTGATTAGTATGGAAAACCACTCATATTTTATATCCTTGAATAACTCACCTTTTATTTTCCTGCCTGACTTTCTTACACCTTTCTTTCGCCAAATGTAAATATCGACTTAAATTCTCCTAAATAACATTCTACTATTTCTACTACGCTGCTACAACTCTTTCTGCATAAATGAAACTAGCATTTTTAGCATTTCTACCTATGCCTTATCCCTTTTCAACGAGATAAAGAAGTGTAACTATCCATGCGACAGCTCTTTTCCATTCCTACCTTAATTAGAAATGGTTTAATTATTAGAAAAGGAATTTATTATTTCAACTGTCGAGAGCACAGTGGTCCTTATTAGAAACTGAACAGATATATTCTGCACATTCCGAGTTTCCGAGCCTGACTTTATCCATAGTTTTATTTTTCCTTGCTATAAGAGTCTATATAGAGTCTAGTCTATTCCTTGCTATCTACTATCCTTGACCTGTATAGTTTAGAACGTAGAAATAATACACCATTGATATATGAAACATGCTAACTGCATACATAAATGCAAAAGTCGACTTCATTAATTGTCAATTTACCTTTCTCCGCATTTTCTTTACAAGGAATTGCATGCTCTTCCATGCTTTCTAGTTTCAACATTAGCTTTATTTTCTCATGCAATTTTCTCACCCTATCCTATTAAGGTTATACGTTATACTGCAGTAAATACGTTTTGGGTTTGCACCACCACAATTGTAAATAAAGAATACGTATCTACATTGAAAATTCTGGAAATGCAATGAAAAGAATTTAAAAAAAAATGAACTACAAACCCCGGAAAAACCTATCTTAAATACATTATTAAATTATAAAAAATAGAAACTCATTTTCGCTTACCGGTTTTCAAACTAAGATGTCCATGAGAAAATCATTGCAAATATATTTGAGATTCCACCCACTTCCACAGTTAGGTTGCTTAGTGTGAAAATGGTCAAATGGACTAAGTTTACTGTTATGTTATATTATTATCGTTTGTGATCTTGGTGTTTACTTCTTTTACGTGCTATTCATTGATGACGATGCACTTTTAACAGAGTTAACACGCTCAGCTAGAAAGTAAGTGTCTTATTTAAAATAGCCACACTGTGATTTAAAATGAATATATGAATATATGATAGTCTCAAGGGAGTATTGTAGTTGTTTAGGACAAATTGTAGTGATTTTAGTACATTGAACTGATTGAAAGTTTCAAATTTGTTCAAGGATAAACAGTATTGCAAATAACTATTTAGTTTAGCGAGGGCTGTTTACGTCTGTCCTAAGAGGGAGTGAATTTGAGACTAGAGAGAATGTAAGAGCGTATGTTACATAATAGGTGAAAAGAAGTCTTGATCTTGAATGGCGAATGTTGTGTGTGTTCTTTCATGCTGTTCCACAAACTGACTGATTGAGACTGATGGTAAAAGAGTTGAGAAGAGACAGAGTAAGGGATTGGAGTTTGTGGGAGTAAAAAGGCAAAGAAACTTGACTTGTGTGTGTGTGTGTGTGTGTGTCTTGGTTGGTGGTTTGAAGAGCAAAGTGAAAAAAGGCTGCCACGTTCTTCTGTGACTACTTAAAGTTCTTTTGCTGGCCTTGCTTGGTCCGTACACGTTGTGCACGTCAGTCTGTCAGTCAGAAAACGAAAGAGTAACTTTATTTGGCTGATGGTATATATGTGCATTAGGCGAGAAGAGTTTCTTGCAAAAACGTCGAAGAAAACCAAAGAAGAAAACACAGAAAGGTAAAAAACACACCTTTAGGCAATCGGCAGATATGCTATTGGAAGAAATGCTAAAATAGCTATGCACTACGTTGAATTAACTTTATGCTTTTATATGTGGAGCATTTCTAGCTCTGTTCCAGTTTGTACGTTGATTTGCTTCAGCAATTCCTCCTGTTTTAGTTGTACTTGTACCTATACTGCTGCTGTTCCATCCAGAATCGTGTTATTATGTTGGTTGGTGTTAGTATTATGGTTGAGTTTGCTAATGTAACTGAGAGGTTTCAACTAAGTTTGGCAGGACATGGCAAGGTCCGCCGTGTGTAATGGAATGAAAGGAAAATGGAATAGAAACTGGAAAGATCAAAGAGATGATACGAAAACGAACGGGTGCTACATTTTAGTATTGCCTACACGAATCACGACGATCCTATAATATATAAGTAATACCTATGTGCATTATGCACCTAGAACCTGGAATGTGAATGTGATACTGGAATTTTCGGATTGAACTAGAGAGAGAGTCAGATAGGAAAGGACTGAAGTACCTTTTACTGCTTTAATGCAATCTGTGCTCCTGCGAAGACTCTTGTATACCTTTCAGTTGCTACGTTGCTAGTTCCAGTAGTTTGGTAGTTTTGGTTCCTGCTGCACTACTCTAACTAAATATGTATGTCCTTTACTTCTGACTTCCCTCTCAACAACGGTGCATTGCATGAAGAATCGGAAAACTACCTCAAACTTGTGCGAAACTGTTCCTCCTACTTATAACATAAGCCATAAACTCCATTTTCTTATCCTTACTTGTTTTCTTAGATATTTTTTTGTGTAAGGGCTACCCTACTACTACTACAGGACTTCATTTCCTATGCCAGCACATCATACACCTTCATCATTGTAAAAGTCAAGATTTAGCTACTCAACCCCGCGCTTTATTACGCAATGCAGAAAAGGAATGATTTTCCTACCGGATATTATGCTCTACATAAGTTATCGGCAAAAGTTGTTGTAAAACAAAGTGATGTAGGGCGTAGATCATGAAAAGTCATTTTCTTAGTAGTAGCTGTCTCTTTCCAAATAGGATGTACTCGATTCGATGTACACATGCGACATAAATCTAGAACTCTATATCTATATCTATATTTTCAATGATAAATGATTGATTATGATAAAATTATTCAAACAATCTATCATTCAAAACATCATTTTCGCTGTACCCAAAGAAAAAATAAGATGGCAAATGACGATATGAATTTTCTCATCAACATTTATTGTACTAACTTTTTTCACATTCATGCTTCATGTCAAAGATGCAAGTTTCTGCGACGAACTAAATGAGCCACATCGAATTCAAGAGAAATGAACCGAAAAGGTAAATGGTAATTCGGGTTTAAGTCTATTGGCCTATTAGACCCTCACCGTAGTCTCAACGATTTGCATTCCTGACCTGTTTCTTTATGTAAAAGAGCAATCTTGGAATTTCTGTCGCTTCCTGTTTCATTGGAGTACCTAAACACAAGTTTCTATGGGTGGATACAGAATGGAATTGAATACTTTAAGCTTGGTAATTTGCAAGTTGCAACAAAAGGAACAGTCATGACAGTCAATGAGCCAGGGGAGCCATAATCATGAATATGCAATTAAAATTAGCATAAAATTGGTTATTTCATAGCTTGCTACAACTTGGACTAAAATAATGATATAATTTCTTGCTTCGGGTAGTCTGGTATTCTATGAAATATAATGCTCATGAGATTTGAACCTGGGTCAAATTGGAATTCCCTGTGAAACATACTGCAGACTGCACACTTACATTTTCCATTACATTAATTAATTACCATTTCCATAATGTACTTGTATTCCATTGCGCTGTTAACACTTTTACACAGTACACAGTTCGTGATAGGCATACAGTACACCAGTTCGTGCATACAGTTCGTTCATACCGTGATATCCCATAATTTGATGCTTACGCAAATCCATTTAACATACCTACTTCATGATTATCATGATAATATTATTATAATTTATAATAATTTATTTATACTCATATCAAGAAGCAGTTAATAAAATGATTATAATATAGAGTAATTGCGGGCAGACATGTAAATGTGACTGTGATCGAGCGTTTGCTATTCACGATTCGTCATCTTTTATTTCGTTTAAGTTTAACTATCAAACTATTTATATCGTATCATTGAAAATCTTTTATTGACACCATTCCAAGGCAAGGTACAAAATGTTGATTCACGGGAATAAAACTCTAAATATAGACAAAATGCAAAGTAATGGAAATTATGTACATATGTATTTGAGTATCATATTAAGTACATACATATATTATAACTAGGTATCCAATTATAAAATTAAACTACGAGCTGAACTCTACCGGAGTAGTATTCGGGATGATTTGTCCTTATATGTCAGATTTCATTATACTTTAAAGATTCTGATTCCATCCAACTGTGTTTATTTTTGGACGGTGACATTTAGTCTGCAAATAGACAATTTATTTTATGCATATTATAGCGTATAGTATCCGTTATGCGATATCAAAGTATCGATATCACATAATTATGTGATACACAAAGGGATAAAATTAAGACAAGCAAACATGTAAATCCCAAGTTGAATCTGAGATTGAATGATAAAAATTATTATGAACTTCATGAACATCACATGATGTATATACTAAATGCACATCAACATTATCAAACTGAGTTTGATACAAAAAGAGCCAAAGAGCAATGAATGAGGCAATACAGAATACAGATTTAGAGACTGACAGAAAGGAGAGAAATAAAATATGATGTATGATGAGAATTGATGAGAGGTGAGTGAAGCCAGTGAAGGTGAAGTTGAAATAGGTGAATGAGTCCTGACTGAGAGACATGAAGATGAGAATAACATGAGAACGAGAGTGAGAGAAGAGACAAGAAGTGCATCCGTCATGAATAGTCATGATCCGTCATCCGTCCGTGTGTGTAAGAAAATGAGAAGTGAGAAATTGAGAATCAGTCGATGAGAAAATGGAAGAGAGTCGTGGAAAGAGCTCCATAGACAAAAATGTTTTCAATGGAGCCTGAGATTGGATCAATTTCCAGGTGAGAATATCCTTGATGTTCCGTAGCCTTATTGGGCAATGCACAGAAGCGGTAGAAAGGGACATTCAAAAATCCTTCATTGTAGCATCATCTCCTCGCCTCTTCATTTCCATTATTCTCCGTCTTGTGGCTGTTAATTTTGTAAATTAATTAAAAATACAAAATTCTTCATTTCGGGATTTTTCGACAATTACAGTTGGTGAAGAACACATTAAGCTACACAGTTAAAGTTTTTACTGGGTCACCATCGCGTATTTTACGACCAGAAAGTTTACTAACAACAGTTGACTATCGAGAGCGAAACTTTTCTCCAGGCCGGAAGGTAAACGTAAACAAACCGCTTGTTTCCACTGAATTTCTGAGTGATTCCGTGTACAAATTAATCTCGAAATTGAAATTGAAGATGGGACGCACCAAGAAGGACGATAGTTCGTCATCCGCCACAAAAGCCGTGGATGCCAAGTCAAAAGCGATTGAGAAAGCAAAAATGCGCCAAACCCGAGAGCGGGCACAAAAAAGCTACCGGGAGCATTCTGAGTCGGAAGAATCCGAGAAAGAGGTTGCTTTTAAAGATGAAGATGTCAAATTTTCTGACGAAGAAGTTTCCGTCTCTGAATCCGGATCCGACTGGGCTGGTGAGAGTTCTGGAAGTGAATACGGCAAAAAGAAATCCAAAGGCAAGAAGGGCAAGGCTGTAGCCAGGGGGGGAAGGGGTAGAAAACCGGCGGCTTCTCCAAAAGGTAAAGGCAGGGGAAGACCCGCAGCGAAGGGGAAGGCTAAAGCCAAAGCATCTCCAGCAAGCAGCCGAAACGGAAACAGAAAAGCCGCCGCAAAACGTTATCGTGATGATTCTGAAAGTGAATCGGAAGCTGCCAGCTCTGGAAGTGAGTACGGTAAGCGGGCTAAGCCAAGTCCTAAGAAAAGTCCAGCCAAGCCAGCTCCCGCTCCTAGTGCCAGGGGAGGTCGAGGACGACCAAAGGCTGCCGCCAAGTCCTATAAAGAAATCTCCGAGGACGATTTCAGCGAGGAAGAGATTCCGAAGAAATCTGCTGCTAAGAAGTTCAAGAAGGGTGAGTCCGAAGAGGAACACAAATCCGATGAGTCTGGAAGTGACAAGAGTGAAAATGAGAGCAAGCCCAGTAAAGCCTCCCCAAAACCCAAAGCCCGCGCTACTGCCTCTAAACCCGCTAAGAATGGAGATGACGAGGAAGATGGTATAGATGATGAAAAACCCGCCGATAAGAAGAAACCAAAAGAATCAGAAGAGTCTGCATCAGCTGGTTCGGAAAGTGAGGAAGAGAAGCCTAAAGAAAAGCCTAAAGAAAAGCCTTCTCCGAAAGTTGAAGCAAAGAATGGCGACAAGGATGATAAGGCAAAAAAAGAAGAGGATGATGACGAAGAAGAGGAAGATGATATCAGTGAGGAGGAGGAGGAAGAAGAAGAAAAGGAAAAAGAAAAGAAGAGCGAGCCAGCACCGTTGAAAAACAAAACAGAAACTGATTACGATTCTATTGATTTTGAGTGCACAAAGAAATCTTCAAAAGGAGATGCTTGGAATTTCAAAATTTCTTGCTGGAATATCGGGGGCATCAAATCCTGGGTTAAGGTAAAACCTTGATTTTTTTTTCTGACATGAATTTTTCATTTTTTAATGCATTGAGTTAGAAATTTTCCAACATTTTTGATTATAATAAAAATCTTAACCGTTATAATATTACAATGTTTTCTTTTTACAGAAAAACGGATTGGATTACTTGAAGCACGAAAATCCTGACGTGATGTGCTTACAGGAAATCAAATGCTCGGATAAAACGAAGCCACCAGAAGTCAAATCAATTTCTGGATATCCTTTCACTTACTGGGACTATGCTGAACAATCAGGCCATCACGGTGTTGCAATTTTGTCGAAAACTGAGCCGAAGAAAGTTACTAATGGATTGCCCATCGACGACGCTGACTCAGACGAGGAAAAGAAAGCTAAAGAAAAATTCAATGCGGAGGGACGACTTCTTACTGCAGAATATGAGCACTTTCATCTTGTCAATGCTTGTAAGTAATTTGTATACCTAATACATTATACTACTTTTAGTAACATACAAAGTTCGCTTCACTGACTGACAATGAAATTCCCTAAAATTCAAAGTTCTTATTTTTATTTTGTACTGTAATGCATTGGAATATTTAATATGATACATGCCTTGACTTATGGCTGTTGTAGTTTTAGAATTACATAATGTTTTTTCAAACATTTAGTATAACGAACTGATGGAAAAATTAAATATTTTAGATGTTCCGAATGGAGGACGAGGTGTAACATCTGAGAAGTATCCTAAAGGCTATCCTCCTAAAGTAGCCAATGGAGAACGGCAAGAATTTGACAAACTCTTGCGAGTTTACGTTAAAAACTTGGATGAGAAGAAACCTGTCATACTAACCGGGGACTTAAACGTTTCTCATGCCGAAATTGGTAAGATTTTTATTTATTTTTTATGAAACCTTAATTGAGTGATATTCTTGTATGTAATTTCCCTGTCCAATTAAATTTTAATTGAAAATGACATGATTTTATTTTTTATATTTTAAAGATTTAGCCCATCCGAAGACAAACTCCGCTACTGCAGGATTTACAAAAGAGGAGCGTGAAGGCATGAGCCAACTTCTGGAGGAGACAAAGTTGTTTGATTCATTCCGTGAACTGTATCCGGACAAGAAGGCTGCATACACATTTTGGACTTACATGCACAACTCGCGGCAGAAGAATGTCGGATGGCGCCTTGACTATTTCCTGTTGTCCGAGAAGCTAAAAGAATCCTTGTGCGAAAACTTGATGAGGACAGAAGTGTATGGATCCGACCACTGTCCTTTGGTTCTGTTCATCAAGGTTTAAACAAAATAGACTGCTTCTGTAAGGAAGGGGAATTGCTGTGCGAGAAATAACTGAAGAGACAAAAAATGACATCGATGAGGAAACAGGACAGACCACTTCACGTTAAATTAGCTAACCTCATATTCAGGAATTTTTATTAATATGTGTATGTACTATCTATCCTACTTTCCTTAATGGGTTTCTTTGATTTCTGAAAATTGCATAGTGTTACTCCTCTGAGCGTGTACATAAGATACCTATAGAAGCATACCTTACTTTATAATACTAGCAAAATACAATAGTTATAGTTGTAGTAGATTAATAATTAAGCATTTAAATATTAAACAGTGGTAGAGGCAATTACATTTTATATTCAATAGATATTTTCCATCCAAACCCTAGTAAAGTATCTTTCACTTGATATTTGAAATGAAAACAACTGATCAAAGGGTATCACTTTTGTTTTCTGAGTGTAAGAAAGAAGTTGTGCCCAATTCCATAAAAGAAGAATTGCACAATTCCTTTGTAATTGTTAGAAACTGATGATTTATCTTTTTAATTTTCGACGATCATATAAATTAAATGCAAAAGACGAAAAGTTTACTTTTTAGCTAATGATACTAAAAAATATCCCATGTACTGTAAAAACCATATTTTTTTCTTGACAGTTTACTTTACTCATATAGAAGATGATTAAACTTTGATTTGTATGAATGTGTACATTACAATTGATTCTACTATAAATAAAATAATATGTTACAATGATCCAAAATGTTATTATTATCCAAAATCCTCGTTTTGTGTAGGTACTAACACTATAAACGTACATTCTTAGCAACTAAGTAATTAGTAAATCTTGTATGTAGTCTAAAACTACTAAAATATTGAATGTTATGTAAGAAAAGTGAATAGATTAGGAAAAATAGCATCTTTAATGTTCTCTCTCTTAATTTTTTAAATGATAAAATGCAGTATTTGTCAAATTGGCTGCCTTAAACAGTGTAGATGATTGATTTGCACGTTTTTGTTGCACAACTATAATGTGGATTGTAGAAAAGACTGAGTCGAAAGCGAAGAAAAAAGGCTGAATTGAATCTGATTACCAAGTTGATCAGATAATTAATATGCTGGATGCATCTCATGCATAAAAATCGAGTCAGGATCTATTTGGTCAGTCAGTCTACAAAAAGTGGGATTGTTAATTTTAACTTTTTGTTTGAAATCGTACCTGTGTCTGGGTATTTACTTACGTGTCAGCGTCCTATCACTAAATTTAATTACGACAAAAACAAATCATTTTATTCACGTAGTTTGTACTTATTAGTACTTATTTGTCTTTTTTATCCATGCGTCTCTATAGATTAAACATTTTGTCACCTAATNTTAAACATTTTGTCACCTAATGTACGTTTGCAACATTCTCTCAGCATAAACTTAACTATTATTATAGTAATTAAGAAAAATCACACCATGTAACTCTAATAAACCCTGATTGTAATTTTGCCTCTACTCTTTAGATTTTGAGATGTACGTAGCTCAGCTGTCTAACTAGCTAATAAGTACGTGTAAAAACTTTTATTGCAATATTATTTTATTAGAACTTACTTGTACTTGGATGATGTAGCTAATTATCATATAATATTAATTAACTATATGCTAATTCGGTTCCATTGTAGGTAAAACTCTGAAGTTTTCAACTTAATTGTAATATCGTACGTACTGTAATAAAATAACATAAAAATTATAATTCAAAAATTGATTGTCTAAATTATTTTCATGGAAGCAATAATTTTTATGCAGAAATCTAGAGTATGATCATGCAATTTGCCTAAAAATTAGAGTTTTAGGCCATGGATTCCCAAGATTCAGAAACGACATTTATTCATTCACAAATTTGTAGTAGGAATAGAATATTATTATAATAATAACACTACATGTACATGTTCCCTAGCGCAGTAGGTCGTGTCGTACGTTAACTCGTTTTCACAAATATTCAACATAAAGCTACTCCAGCAGATTTAACATTACATTTAATTTTTCTTAATATTTTTATAATTTAGAGAATATTTTATACAACAGAGCCTCACAGAGAATGATCGGTTTTCAGGGAAATTATTCTGAAAGCAAGTGAAAAAAAGAAATAAATTAATCAGCGTACTCAGGACTGAGGGTGCTTATAACTTGGGTACGCATCATGTACGCTATGGTATAACATTAGTTTATTTCCATTTTTAAACTTTCTGGGAAATCAAGTCGAAATATTTCACAATTTATTAAGTTTGAAATATTTCCACAACGGATCCCTGGAGCCTTTGTGTAAATTAAGATAGATTTTTGGTGGTGACGGTGAAACGGAGAGATACTTCTTAACTATATAAATCATCGTCCTCTCCCTCTTCGAAGTTACCTTGACCCGCTGGATTTCCAGATGCAGGCTGATTTGGTGCACTTGGGAATCTGGAAATAAATATTTTTCATTAGTACACTACTAGTACTAATGTTATCCATTATCCATTTTATTAACTTCAACCATTATCTATGTATCTTACCGGAAATTGTTTCCAAATCCACGAGACTGCTGCAAAGTCTGAGCAAACATCTCGTATTTGCGAATGTCATTATCAGAGACTGAGCGACGGGCAAATTTCATTGCCTCCTCAAAGTGTGCCTTTGTTATCTCCGGAACTGGATCTTCCTCGTCGGTCTACGAAAAATTCATTTATTTATAAGATATTCAAATATATTTTAAGAGTTGTACTAAAATCCCCTTAGTATACAATACTTACATCCATAACAGCATCAGGGTTTTGAGCGCGCTCCTTTTCTCGGCGAATTTCATATTCTATAGATTGACGAATAGCTAATTTGCAGGCTCTTTGACAGATCTCAGTCAAATCAGCACCAGAGAAACCATGAGTCACTTTCGCAAGATATGTAAGCTCTACATCCTGTAAGATGAGCCAGAATAAATATTTTAATTTACATATATACATACCGATTGGATTTATAGTACATATACAACAATGTATAAAGGTAATACATATTTATAAAAAGTTAGTTAACTAAATTAAATTATTTAAATAAATAGTTGACCTTGGAAATTGGAGATTTGCGAAGATTGGCCCTGAAAATTGCGATGCGAGATTTTTCATCAGGCAGTGGGATATATATCAGTTGATCCAGACGACCAGGACGTAAGATAGCAGCATCGATAATATCTAATAATAATAATATTTATTAAGTTTGTACAATTGTAAATATACAAATAGCTATCCCTACACACCTAATAATATGTAAGAATAATAACACAACAACGTACCCGGACGATTCGTAGCTCCAATGATAAAGACATTCTTTTTGGCTCCCATTCCGTCCATCTCTGTAAGGATTTGGTTGATGACACGGTCGGCTGCACCACCAGCATCCCCCACACTTCCACCACGAGCCTTGGCTATAGAATCCAATTCATCGAAAAATAAAACGCAAGGAGCTGCAGAGCGGGCCTTGTCAAAGACATCTCGGACATTAGCTTCTGATTCACCAAACCACATGGTGAGTAACTCTGGGCCTTTAATTGAAATGAAATTGGCTTGGCATTCATTAGCGATGGCTTTGGCTAATAAGGTCTTGCCGCATCCGGGTGGGCCTAAAAATGTCAAACAATTATTTTTTACATAATATAATACATAATATATTATGCTATGCTATTCTATGAACAATTACCTATCCATAAATGTACATAAATACAATAAGCATCCATATAAAATACAAAATACAACTTACCATAGAAGAGGACCCCCTTTGACGGAGACATTCCGAATTTTGCATACTTGTCGGGGTATTCGACTGGATATTGTACCAATTCTTGAAGTTCCTTTTTGACATTCTCCAGTCCTCCGACATCTTCCCAGCTGACATTTGGAACTTCCACCACTGTTTCCCTCAGAGCACTAGGACTGCTCTTGCCCATCGCATAGCGGAAGTTATCCATTGTGACTGCTAGCGAGTTCAGTACTTCAGCATCGATTTGATCATCTTCCAAATCAATAAGATCCATTTTCTCTCGAATCTGTTGAAGAGCAGCCTCAGAGCACAACGCTGCTAAATCAGCTCCTACGTGGCCGTGGCTCTCGGAAGCAATCTAAAAAATATATAAGTAAATAATTTATAGTCAATTCTTAACTTCAATTTAAAAATAAATATTGATATTTTCTACCTTTTCAAGATCCACATCGTCGTTAAGTCTCATATTTTTCGTATGGATACGAAGGATTTCAAGTCGTCCAGTAGCATCAGGAATGCCAATGTCAATTTCCCTATCAAAACGTCCAAAACGACGAAGAGCAGCATCAATCGAGTTAGGCCGATTCGTAGCAGCCATTACAATGACGTGGGAACGCTGCTTGAGACCATCCATGAGAGTCAGCAGTTGAGACACAATACGACGTTCAACCTCACCGTGAGTCTATGAAAAATATATCGTATCAATTAAATTTTTTTTGTAAATTTTAATGTATTTGTAAATTGTATATAATTAAATAATAAATAATGTATTTATTGTTAGTAGCATAAGAGTTATTTCTGCAACAAAAGATAAAGAATTACTACCTTTTCTCGCTTTGGAGCAATTGCATCAAGTTCATCAATGAAGATGATTGATGGTGAATTCTTTTCAGCTTCCTCGAATGCCTTACGTAAGTTTGATTCCGATTCTCCAGCCAATTTACTCATAATTTCCGGTCCGTTAATAAGGAAGAAAAACGCTCCAGTCTCATTAGCTACAGCTCTAGCGATTAGCGTCTTGCCAGTACCTGGAGGCCCGTACAGTAATATTCCACGAGGAGGCTTAACTCCGATAGCTTTGAAAAGACTAGGATGACGAAGAGGTAATTCCACCATCTCTTTAATCTGGGCCAACTGTTTTCGGCATCCACCAATGTCATCATAGCCTACAGCATTAAGTGCGTCCTCTTCTTCCTGCATAAACATAATTCATTTGTAAATGATTTGCATGCCTACTAAATCGTTAACTCATAGTAAATGAAACAAAACATGTCCATACCTCTCGCTTAATTGGATCTCCCTCGCAGTGAATTATGGTGTCTGGTGCTACAATACAGAAAGGGGCCGGGTCGGTTTCCACGACTTTAAACTCCACTCCTCTCATACCTCCACGAGCGATAAAGACATCCCCACGATGAATTGGTCTGTAGGCCTCGAGAAAGTAAGGCTTTAAGAATACTTCGAACAAATTTCCTGTCAACCCTTCAACGGTGTCATCGATAGGAAGAATATGAACTCGTTTTCCGTACTGTACGTCTGGACAGGATTGAATGGACACAACGTCACCAAGCCTTACTCGGAGATTGTTGCGGACTACACGGTTCATCATGATTTTGTCATCTGAGCACTTATCATCTGACAGAACAATGCATACTGTTTCTCGTCGTCTTTTCCCCTTCAGCAAAACGGTATCCCCACGGAAAATGTCCAACGCGTCCATTTTGGCCTATAAAAATTAAATAACGTAAAATACATCATTAGCAAACATCAAAGAACAAAGAAGTAGCAAAAACAGCATAGATATAGATAATAATATAAGCACTAAAGCTTACCTGGGACAGTGCGACGACTGAGTTGTCATCTGAAGGCGCTTCTTCTACGATAAGACGATTAGGCTTATCCTTCTTCTTCAAAATAGCGGTAGCTAAATCCTCACTGCAATTAACCAAAATTTAATCTTTAATCAGTAATTTGCTATACCTAGAATTAATTTTATATACATTTTTTATCTTTTAATTCATGTTTAACATGATGTCAAATGCTAAAAAGCTGCTTACCTCATTTTTGCCCCCGAAAGCGATCAACCGGATACAGGATAAAGATATACCTCCTCTTCTTCACTCAAAATCAAATAATTTTCAAAAAATTTAAGGGCTTTTCACACTTTTCACGAGACGCAAACTCCCAGATAAACGTAGACTAACAAATGAGAAACGACCTGGAGAAAATTCCTTGCCTGATACAATTGAAAATTGACGTAAAATTACTTTATCCGAAATGTCCGATAAAATTGCTACAAGCTGAGTGCTATCAACTTGTCCGCAGACTTTGTGCAACTGAAATTGCCGAGCTAGCTGAGATGACGGGCGATTTTCTGTCTTCCACAAAGTCAAACAAAACTTGCACTGTAATGCAAGCAACAGTGATAAAAAGACAGGCAGAAAACCAAACACAAGCGAGAACTATCTTTTCTAGGTTGGAAATTCTGAAAGCTTATTTCTCTCTTGTAGTCAAGGCATTCAACTCTGGGGTCCTCTATATAACATCTGATATTATTTAACCTAGTCTGCATGCATTAGGTATAAGCTAACTACACTAAATGCAGTCTACGGTCAAAGTAGCCAATCAATGCAAGCTGTTCACTTTAAACGAGTACATTTATTATTCGTCCACATCATCCAATGCACAATTCGTTTTACTACAGGGTGTCATTTTAATTTCATCATAAACTGTCGTGTCATGAATAATAAATATAAGCACGTCATCGTCACCGCATCGGTTCATGTCTTGTTTTTTCCGTACACGTTTTTTCCTACTTTTTTTTTACGTTTTCAAACTCAACAGAAAATAGAAATTGATGATTATAATATTGAAATCAAGCTAAGTATATATAGATTTATACTATCAACTATTTATATATTTATGATAGTTAGGTATGTTATATTTTATGCTTGTTCCATTACAATTTGTCGTTGACAAATTATACTTTTTTCGGTATGAAAATGTTAAAAAATACGATGAATCTAAACTTTAGAAAAAATTACCACATTAAATAACTCCTCCCACAGATGAAGATTGATTGTTAATTGCTTATTTAATCCCCTGCATTTTTTCAATCAAGTATCTTGCGTTTCATGAAAATCTCCCATTATTGTTGAAACTCTGCTGCCCTGGTGAGGAGTACTGAGAGTATATTATTTGCAACAATTGTTTACCCTGTACATTTCTGACGGATATTGCCTGTGCAATGTGCATTCAGTCAGACACAGACAATTCAGTCAGATTCAGAGTGGCGTCGCTCCTCTGTATGAAAGTAGCGGTAGCGTATCTGTCCAATCTCTATCTGTCCGTCGGTCACTGGACACTAAAACTTTTGAGGTACAGTACATCGTTCCAACGTTCTGTGTGTAATCTAAGGGTCCATTGGACAACTAAAATGGGGAAACTGCCTGATGTGAACCCATGAACGCATTGAGATACACAGTTCACATTTGTACACGTACAACCATGGTCTAAGAAAAGACAAAATGGAGTCAGTACTTAGAGAGCAAGGGTCATTCTAATGTCAACTCAAAGTCGGGCTGAGATATTTCGTTGAAACCCCTGGTTAACGTACACCATTCGAACCTTCTGGCCCTAAAAGTCAGTAGGATAACAGCATTCAAAATTTTAGCTGGTGTTACTGGGTCACAGGGTCACCCGGAAACTGGTAGTGGCATGAACATTTTATAAGGCGGAGAAGGCTTAGGCCCATATTCTTAATACAAAAATTTCGGAAAACTCCCACTCTCACTCACCCTCTCACTATTAAAACACAGACAAAATGTGAGTGAGAGGGGGAGTGAGAGTGGGGGTTTTCATTTAAGAATACGAGCCCAAGCAGTGAACAGGAGATCCGGCAGGTGTCCTCACTGCGTGAGGTAGGAGAAATGGCCGTTCTTTGTTCT
>JABASI010002583.1:0-13566 GCA_019776505.1 Tomocerus nigrus
ACTTACGATATTTAGGAAAAAATTGGACGAGTGGATTCAATTTGGAAAGCCAGAACCAATCGAAGAACATAAAGATGGAGTCGCAATAAACGATGGGTTAAAAAACTGTAATGGCGACGTCGAGCAAGCCCCTCCAAGTTATGAACAAGCAGCAAGTAGAGAGGCGTCTCCCGCCTATAGATTTGAAAAGAACACAAAGTATTCAATACAAAAGAGGGAAGAGGGCAATGTGCATTTCCAGCAGAAAAAGCTCTATGACAGTCTTCAATGCTACAACGAAGCCATAAGATTTGCTAAGTTCACTGGAAAAAATGCTGGAGCCTCCTCAACACCCGAAAATCATGATTTATCTCTCCCGATAGCTCTTGCCAATCGCTCAGCAGTCTATTTTGATATGGGGAAAGACTTTTTACACCGCTCTGTAGCAGATGCTGACCTTGCTATAGTTTATGGATACCCCGAAAACATGAAAATTAAATTACTTGTCCGAAAAGCTACGATTCACGTGCGAACAAAACGATTCAGTTCCGCAGAAGAATGTTTGACACAGGCTAAACTCCTTTATTTTAAACACTGCAAATCTAATAAAACCCCGGTAGATATTCTGAAGAAAATTTCGAAAATTGAACAAGATATCGTCAGAGAGTTGCAACCGTCCACATCTGCGACTTGCAAACGTTCTTTGTCCAACTTGTCCCTTAAAAATGGAATTGAGAAAGACGATAAGATTTCTTGTCAGTTCAAACAAAATCCTAAGTTCGAAGGCGCCGCAGAATCAGTCGTGCTTAATTATTCTAAAGATTCTGGAAGATATGTTACTTGCTCAACCGAACTGAATGCTGGCGATGTCGTCTTTCAAGAGAGACCTTTTGCTTCAGTGCTGATCCCTGAATTCTATGAGGGCTATTGTCATAATTGTCATGTACGACTCGCAGATGGATATTTCTTTCCGTAAGTTTCCTTAATCTGATTATCTTACTGATATTATGCTTATTTCCAGCAGATAACGATGACCATTCATAATATCCTATGTAATTTCATATTTGTATACATTTACAATTGATTTACATTAAACAAAATTATCTAGTAGTAATAATATTTGTGTTCTCAATATTGTTGTTCAGGTGCATTGGTTGTACCCAGGTGAAGTTCTGTGGAGAATCATGTTCAGAAAAGGCGTGGAAACAATACCACCAGTACGAGTGTCTCAATCTGGAGTTGCTGCATTCTGTAGGAATTGCCCATTTGGCTTTACGAGTTGTACTTGTTGCTGGAGTGAAACATGTTCTGAATGCAATGCTTTCAGAGAAGGCTCAGCTATTGAATGATTCGTCAAATACGTCTGTATTTGCCAAAGGAGAAGACAACTACCTAAGAGTCTATTCACTTCTTGATCACTCATTGTCCATGTATTCAGAGGACATATTTCAATATGCATTAGTAATTTCGTCTTTTCACTTTCAATATTTAAATGAATTACTTTTATAATAATATGAAATAATAAGGAAAGTTCAATTCAAATTATGTTGCTTTTATAATGTATGTAAAAGCGTCTTGAAAACTGAGGATAAAAATGGTATTAACAGCTTGTGTGAGATGCTTATATGAAATGAAAATGTATCTTTTGATTTGCAGACAGCAAGCTTGTTGACCAATTTTTTGGGAACCAAAACTAACTTTTTTGATCTCTGCAAGCATAGCGATCAAATGAAAATTGGAGGAGTTATTCTTCGACATATTTGTCAATTGATTTCAAATGCCCATGCGATAACAAACATTGTTTCTGGTACATCAACAGCGCTTTCTATAATACTTTATAGGGTAATAGTATAATAGATGCATAGTATAGTTTAAAAATATATAATTTCTAATTTCTAGATCTCCATTCAGAAAAAATTTCATTAGCAACTGCTGAGGAGAGTCAAGTGAAAATAGCCAGTGCCATTTATCCGTCAGTGAGTATGATGAATCATTCGTGCGATCCGAACATTGAATTTATATTTACTGAAGGAAATCAAATTGTAGTTAAAGTCAACAAAAAGTTGAAACGAAGAGGTGAAATATTCAATTGTTATGGACCCTATTACCGACGATCTGGGTTAGAAGAGCGGCAAGAAACACTTAGAGATCAATATTTCTTTACTTGCAACTGCAATGTCTGCCAAAAAGAGAAAGACGACGGATTCTCCTTTACGGTAGTTATTTGTTATGACCATGTATTGTCAGGTTTATTAAGTGCCCCGTAATTAAACCTGACAAGGGTACTTAAGACTAAATCATTTTTTTTTTAATTTACAGGATCAGTTCCGCTCCTTGAAGTGTTATAAATGTGATGGCCCAATAATACCAGACGAAAGAAACGAGACATTTTTGCGAGAGTGCATGAACTGCAATGAGTTCCAGAATATTTTTGAACAACTCCAAATATCAATGCAAACTGACAGAACGTTTGTGCTGGGTAATTTTTATTCCACATTATTTAGTCGACAATTTAAATACATAAGACACGCTATTGATTTAAAAGATGCTTAATTACTATTTCTGTATCAATATTTAGGGAATGCACTTTTGGAAGAGGGAAAGGTCGAAGAAGCCCTGAAAACATTTAAAACTGTTTACGAAGGGAGGAAGCAAGTGTTATACAAGTTTAATTCGGAGCTAGGAGAAGTTTGTGATACCATTGGCAAGTGTCATGCAATCTTAGGTACGCCCAAATGAATTATATACAAGAAATATTACTATACACATGTCAATAATTATTAATTACCTATGCAAACTACTGAATGAAATGTGTTCAAAGATTTTTATATACTTATGTATATTATTTATAATCATTACTCATCATCAGGGGAGTATGCTGAAGCTATTCCGTACGTAAAGGAAAGTGTGGCCTACACCGGAGCTCGTTTTGGCAATCCTTCGTTGGAATATGCTCGTGAACTCAAAAAATACAACGATCTTGTGGAACACAGAAAAAATAAAGATGGAAAAGGTTTACTGGCCTTGACCAAAGGAATTAATAAGTCAAATACTTTGCCGCGTCCCGGTACCAGCTCATTGCTACTTAATCGCAAGTAAAAACGATTGCTCATCATCAAAAATTGCAAAAGAATTCTTCCAAAATTATTCGAAAAATAAACCTTTTTTATCTTTGTGGTAATTTGAATTCACAACAATACAAATACAAATCAGATGTGAACTTGCAAAGTTAAAAAAGCGAACTTCCCTTTACCCTTTCAATATTTTAGACAGAGTAGTAAGTCTGTGTTAGTGTTAATTTTAAGTTGTGTGTGTATATCTTAATACTACTACATTGTTAAATTGTAGCTGTACTGTAGTGTCCCTTTTTCACACTAAATCAGAATCCAAGCTGAATTTTTACTGTACATATTTTCATTACCTATATCCATAGGGGAGAAGAATATCGTAGGATGTAGTGAAGTGTGCATGAATAATACTAAAAATACTTCTGAATTGAAAATTACCTAGTATTTTTGCGTATGATACAATAAACGTGTACAGTTTCAATTCAAATACATATGTACAATTTTAAAGAATACTGTTTTTTAAACCATGTTAGTTACTTAATTACTGTAAGCATTTACAAATGTGTTGGTATTGGGCCATTTACCCAATCCACAATTGTATTGTCGTGCCATACGAAGCCACCCCTAGGTTCTTCGACATTTTCTGGAAGAAGAGCAGCCCATACAGGAGCTAAAATCCCAAAATGTGGTTATTAGAAATGTATTTTCCATAATTGTTTGGCATATCATAAACAATTATCACCTTGCGCTCCTTCATCAACGTTTTTGTCACCCGTTTGAGATGACATTTCTGTTTTTACACTTCCCGGGTGAACAGCATTGACAACAATATCCTCTTCAGGGTGGTTATCATCGAAATGCCTTTGCTGTATGCGAGCAAGAGCTGTCACTGTTACTTTCGACACAACATACGCAGAATTCGGCCAACCAGCTTCGGCATGTTTATTTGCAGCAGTTAACCTAATTAGGTGATAAAGTAGTGGAGTTTCATGTCAATTCAAGATACTATTTCTGATAATGCTGAAATATATATACATATAAGTCATATAATTACTTGACGAAAGTATTCACAAGGTTTATCAATTCTTTTTCCGTAAGATTAGGACTTGAAAGCTTTTTCCTCAGGTTAGATGCTTCGGGTTCTTGTCCATTAATTCGACTCAAGTGTCCTGTTTTCAATGAAAAGCATATTTTCATATATTCAAGGCAAACCATATTATAAAAATACTTTTACACGTATAATATAGGCTGACTGAAGTGCTGAAGTAATCAATTTAATTGTATTTCCAAGTTTTTGTTAATTAATCTACATATATTATTAATTTCTGATTACGCATTCAGTGTTATAGCTTCAGGAATTACCTGCATAGCTGGACACATGTACTACTCTCGCGTGTTTCCTCAATAGTGGAAACAGTCCATCACACACATTGTATGTACCGAAAAAGTTAACACGGAGTGTGTTTTCTGCTTGCTCATGGAATGGCACCGTTGATGCTCCCTGTTCAATAGAAATATCAGCTATTGCTTGTCTTTTCCAGGATATAGAAATCCAAATAGAATACATAATATGCAGAAATGCCCATTTTCCACTATTATAATACAAACTTGTTAATAATTGTCTGCTCTGCACACGTATGCGTGCTACAGATATGTATGGTTATGTCGATCGGTGAAAGCTTAGTAGAAGGATAGCTTTTGATTGAGAGCTCCCGTCTATTTTCAACTAACCTTGTAAGCGATGGCTGCATTATTAATCAAAATATCGATTCCGCCATAGGTTTCTTTGATATGATCACGAAATGTCTCGATACTCTCCGTAGATTCAGTGTCCAGTTGATGAAATTTCGGGTGTAAGTCCAACTGTTAGATTCAATAGAAATTCAAGTATGTTCTTACATTTTTATTCACTTGTACGGAATCAATGGAATTATCTAGAGAACTTTTAAACACTATGTCTGTCGAAATATGTCCCACGAAAATCTCAATTTCTAAATTGGTAGCTTTATACTGTAAAGACAGGACTGATCCATATTCTTTCATCTTCATTTTAACTAATCTTCAAGCATACAACTATTTTTACGTCAATTTTCAAATAATTTGCTAATGAATATCAAAGATTATACAGGAAAGAAATACTAGAAAATGAATTGTCTACTTTTAATTGTATTACTATTTGTATCGGCTTACTTTTTCCAGTTCAGCGACAGCTTCTGTTCCTCTTGTTTCATCCCTGGACGTTAGGTAGACATCTCCATCGTATCTCTGACATAGAATCTTAACAATGGACAAACCAATCCCTTTATTGCTCCCTGTTACAATAGCTACCTTTTGAGGCATTTTCTGTCTGATTTCTCCAACAAAATTAGTCCGACTGACTGCACTGTCAATGTTGATGAATTGAATTCTTTATCAAAACTGAAGTAGGTAAAACTCAGACTACTCCAATATATATTTCCACGGTATAGCCATTTCACGTCACGTCACCCACAGGCAGCCTATTCAACATTAGTGGGTATATGATAAAATGAGAAAGCAATGATGTAATGTTCCTGAAAATGCGACAGTGGAAAGGGAAATAGCTCTTTATATTTGGCTTTACAAGATAATTTCGTTTTTCCAGTTTAGCATATCGTACAACAATGCAACTACTTACCTACTATTAGACTTTAGACTATTACTATTACCCATTACCTTTACTATAATGCCATTGCCATATCCTATATACACCGTACACCGGTACACCCACACACTTTGGTTTTTGATATGGCTATGGCATATAATGTGTTAGTGGCTTAGTGGTGCATTTTGTTTACAGTTTGTAATGCATACAGGTACATAATTTATAACTTTATAAGTAAAGTACAATAGTCAGTTTAGTCGACTCATCATCTTATCACTCAAGTGCTCAAAAACGCATCACGCTCATTCCTTTTTTCTAATGCTATTAGGTTTATGCTTGTATTGTAATGTACACTGTACACTGTACTGTATCATACCATATGGTTTCATCAGAGAAGATCGAGTCTCAAGTCTCAAGAAGTCATTTTGTGTACAGCAGTAATAGTAGTAGTAATAAAGGCATGCTTAAGCATGGTTTTGTAGCACGGATTTCGTTTTTTTTTGAAGAATTATCTAACTTACAGAACAATATCGGCCCTGCAAGTTAATTGTCCATCCAACTTATTGTCCATCCGTTGAATGAGTCATGAATTGATGCATCATCCCCTGTATCGTATCCAACTGTATACAAAAACACAAGTCACTGCAAGCATGTAGATTATTTATATGTTTTTTCAGTTCCATTCTTTACAGATTCTTTGCATAACATGCCATTATGTCATGATGCCCCTGAAAGAAATATTAAATGCTTATCATGCTCAGAGTTAGATAACTAACAAAAACTCATTACAGATATTATCATCTCCGATGTTTCAAGGTGATGAGGTGAACGGTGAACGTTATTGAATCGGTTGGTAGAGCCTTAAAATCGACGAAACATTAATTGGGAAGTGCTTGATGATCTGATGAATAAGGAAATTATTTATATGTCATCAATAGCATTTTACCTGGTCATATCAAGGCATGTCTTTCTAAGCGAAATATATGTACAATATACATGTATACGACTTTCGAACTTTACATGCCGACTGTCTTCAACTTCTCTCGGAACGAAGCCAAATTGAATGATCATTTCAGCCACAGTATCCGGAAAGGCTACTGAGAAACCATGTGCTGCAATATCTACATCTACTCAATGCCCAAAAGTCGATTTAGAGTAATGGTTTTCAGTTATTTCTGTGTTCCTGAAAAGTGATAGAGATGCATTCATACAGATCTTCCCTGATTCTACTAATTATACTTTCCTTTGACTATTTAGGCTGAAACTTGGTTCAACAACTCTCAACAAAGCTAACTTTTCTTTTGAATTTCCTTCATCCCAAACGAATTCAAAGCCACCAGCCAGCTAATCCGAATCTCAATGACACTCCCATCAAACCACTTCCAAAGTCAAAGTCAATTTCTTCTTCATCAGGTGCTAAACCTAGTACGTTGAGTTCTTTTGCTTTGTCTCAGCCAAGAAACAATTTAGAATCCCCACAGTCAACTTCAAACTCGCCGTTGGATCCTGTAAGTTCAGATTTGAAAGCAACACCGCATTTAGACACAGAGATAACGAAAATGACGAAGAAAATGAAGATCCCCCAACAAATGAGTTTACTCCTGTCGTCGAAGCCGATTCTGTATATAACACCAAGTAATAAAACCGTAAACCCATTTGCCTAACTAAACATTTATTGCTCTACTTGCTGTTGTATGTAATTGTAAATTGTAATACATCATGTAAACTGGTCTTACAACAAATGAAATGAAAATCTGTGGATGATTATAATATTTTACCTAATGCAAATTAATTTCATGAACTTGAATACATTTTAGGTAAGGGGATTCAAACCAATGGCATTTTATTAAATCACGTCAAGTATTACAATAAAATTGCATACACAAGTTAACATGGCTTTTTAACATAGATAATAATAGGTGTACGTAATTTACATTATTATGAACTATGGACATGATGACAGAACATAAAGTACATTTAATATGGAAATGGAACAATGTTAACGAATTGTTTTTTTTTTCAAAATTATTTTCTAAACCCGCGTAAGTTATTTAAGACAATAAATGTTGATGTAAGTGACGGAGTATATTATTTTATTATTATTATTATGTATTACGAGAGTTCCTCATTGCTGCTTTAAAATTATTTGGAATATTGGCTCATTTTCATTATGTGCTGTAGTGTAGCTCTCCATAATTAATTATGCTGTAGCTCTCCATATTATGCTTTATACCCTGTTACACTAATATTTATTCGGTAATTGTTAGATTTAATCTTATTTTAGTTACATTTCATAAATATTTTATTCTTGTATTGTTTCCTTTCTTTGTATTTTAGCCGCCCGGAAATGGGTATATATTTTCATGACTTGAATTATTGAACTATGACTATGACTAACAAAACAAGCAGTGCTTGGCAGTGGCACCCCTTTGATTGATTACATTACGTTATGTGATACTTGTATTTGCCAAACGTTAATAATTGATTCTTAGGTATTTTCTTTTCCTTTTCTTTCCCTATGCATTATTAAAAGCTTATCACTCAACATAGAGTTGATGTTTGTGAACTAATTGTGAAGTATAGCATATATATTATTATTATTATGTAGTACAATTATTTAACTAGTATTTATAAAACTTCCCGTAATATTATGCTAGCACTAGCTACCACTCTTTGTTACACACATTATTTACTCACTGCTACATTTACACACATAGATATTATAATAATATTATTACATTATACGTAGACATGATGACATGAAGATCGTGTGCAATGTGAGCAACTTAACTTAACATTTGTAATTTTCTAACACAGTCGGTAGTAAAAGGTAAACGATTACTTAGAATTAATTTTAATCATGTTTTTCATATAAATAGGTAGATTTATATAGATTCATGCAGTCAATTTTAATGAAAACGAAATTACTTACAAAAATTAACGACAGCGAGTTAACAAGTATCCAGGCACAACTCTTCTCAGCTATATACGTTTTTACATCAGTCTACAAATATTTAAGTTTATGAAAGACAAACCTTTATTTGTTCACATGTACCTACCTTTAATTGTGTCAGAGTGTAACTGTATTAACAATCGCTTACAATTTACAATCCGTATATTATGTGTGTAGAGTATAGGTAGGGTGTTCGTGTTATGCAAAGTACATAATGCACAACATCCTGCAACTAACATAGGTAAGAATAATTGCATCTTGAAGGACATAAGAACTATTGAACTACGTAAGACCAAGCATAACTTAATGTGAGACATTAGTAGTTGTCAATTTCAATTTCATTATTTAACTTTGATGCTCAAGTTATTGACATTGACACTGACAAAAGTTGAGTATTGTTTAAGATTATAATTTGTAAAAGTAAATATGTTTAAATTATACGATAAGCTGTTGTTCACAAGAATAGCTGCATTGTAATTGTAATGTAAAATACCGTCAAGAATTTGAATTCATTTACAATGCAAATTGATGTTACACAGAGAAGGAATACACAACTTATTTAACAGTATACATTATTATACGGACAAAATATTTGTTCATTAATATTTATGCAGGTATACTTAAAAATCTTAACCGCAATAAGATAATATTGGCCTAATAGATAGTTACTTTTACGAGACAAAAATTTTTATCTGTAAAGGGTATCCTAAACTTGATTATTAGTAATTTTAAGTACAATATATTCTACTATATAAAGTGGACCATATACAATCACAATAATAGACACATATTATTAACAAGTGAGCATTTAGATAAACTTGAAGATACTTAGTGTGTTTCAACTTTCAACTACAAAAATGTATTATGTTGTATAATGATAATAAGATATTTATTTATTCTAGGTTCTTTGCTTGAGTAGGACAAATGTTATAATGTACCCTGATAATGATAGTGCCACATATTGTCTACATGTATTTATAATAAAACTATTTAAAATTTTTACACATTATAGAATTTGCTCTTTGCTCCATATTAAGATTTCAAAATTTATCTATTAACTAATTAACTTTAAAAGAGATATAATTATAAAAATCTTCCCGTGCATATATTAATTCTAGTTTTCCATTTAAGTATCACGAATCACATCATTCACAATTTCACACCCACATCGTTTACGTATACAAAAGGCAGCGACAATCACTAAATGACATACTTACTACGAATCATGAAAGACAACAAAAAATCAAACTACCTAAATTAAACTACCGTAGACAATTAGCAATAATATTCAGTTTCTACTTTCTAGTGCATCTGTAGCATCCAACCAAAATTACGATGCCCATACCTTCTAGAAATATCGCTACGTCACTCTTCTTCACTAATACTAATTTTATACTCTAATATCTACCTACTTATTTACATACACTATTGCTAAGCTAAAGTTATAATAATAGTTAGTTTTTTTTAAATGTATTTCATTCAAGTTAGTTAGTTATTTTTTATATTTTTCTGATATCTACTATCTTAAAGTTACGGACAAGACGAACTAATTAGCTTAAGAAATAGTTTGATCATCGATCTGCATTATATGCACTACAATACTACAATCCGAGTATATCTGTATAATGTATAAAATATGTGAGACATGAATGAGGTAGAAGAAGGTAGAATAGGAGGATGCAATGTGGGAATTGTGACATTTATCTATAACGGCAACAATTAAAAATCTAAAAAGTTGGCTACCTGCTACACATACTAGGACTACAAACTAAAATACAAAACAAGCAAGCGAAAAACAAAAAATATCGATTTCAGTGCTAAGAATACTAATAAATCAGATCTTATAGTTGCAGAAAGGTACATGTAAAAATGCGTTTCGGAGGGTTTATTTCATAATAGTGTATTGTATGTGCAATAGTTTTATTGGCACAAATAGTTTTATTGCTATTGCTCAAACTACTTAGCTGCGATGTTATTTCTAACACCCAATGACAGTCTATGGCAAAATAGATAAATAATGAAAGTCAATCAACAAATTCATACATTATTGAACAATTGAACAGTGAACAGGTACACAGGAACAAGATTGCTACTAAGTTGAACACAACAACTAAACAAGCAAAGCAATCGAAGACATAAACAACTTACAAAGATGCAGTTGTCTCAAGTCTCAAGGAACAAAAGTACATCGCAATCGAAGAAAATCCGGCTGTCCAAACGGAAAAGCGGTGATTTGTCTGCGGTCATTAGTTTCATGTGGATAAATACAAGTTGACGAAGCTAAGAGAAAGGAATTAATCCTGTGACTCAAACATATCTTCCAACCAGGTAGTTTTTGACGGAGAGTTGAATTCCTTCAAGCGAAATCCACAAGCTTCGCAAATTCTTGCTGAGGACACATTAATTAAAGTGCATTGAGGACAAGTCTTCCTGGATAGCTTAGCGGGCTTCATGGGCTCTTCGTCTAAAATGTGGTCGCCTTTGATGTACTCTGGTAAGGAGTAGAGTTTGGGGAGAAGGGATTCCACGCCTTCAATTACATCATGTTGATCATGATCTCCTGAGTAATCTTTGGTTTTGCTGCAAATCTCACAAATATATTCACTCGTACAGTTGATGAACGTACAATGTTTACAGTCCCAAGAGTCAAACGGAACGATATTCTTGATTGAGCCACTTGACGACGGTATCTGTCTTCCTATTCCAATGCCGATGCCGCCCTCTGCTCCTTTGGGTCTTGAATCCAACGAATCAATTGAAGCCTTGGACGTCTTACTAATTTTGCTAAACTTCTTTTGCAAGTTTGCTTTAATTATAGAATCATCTAATTTTCCAGATGTTGAAGGTTTATTGTAGATATTGTAGTCGACCATGTCTGATCCTTTATCAAGACGTCTGTCAAAACATTCCGATTCAGTCCCGTAATGGTGAGGTGAATTAATAAGATCTGTTTCTGACTGAAAATATTTGTCACTGGATTTTGACTTAGACTTTATTGGACTTGTTTGGATTTGTTCCGGAAAAGACTCAAATTCAGACATTGGCTCGTCGTATTTTGTATCCAAATAATTAAATCCGCCTTCCTTTTTTAACAAAGTGTGAAACCAAACATCTTCCAAATCGTCCAACTTGGAATCTTTCTTCATGTTAGAACTAGAAGATTGATCCAGCTCAACTAAAGATTTAAATGAGTCGTCACAAGTAAAGAAAGTTGTATTATTATCTCGAGCATATTTTTTATTTTGGCTTGAATTGCGGGGAGAGTCCAGTGCAAAGCCGAAACCAATTGATTCATTTGGATCATCGTAATAAACCGTGTCGTCATTTTGGCACAATCCAAATGAACTTCTTGAGCAAGGCTCTTTTCGAACCGAAACTTTTGTAGGATGATTCTCAGAGGATTCAGGTATATCATAAAAATGATCTCCTGTCTCAATCCTACGTCCTTCGTCCATTTTCGATTTCAAGTCCCAAGAAGATACATCAGTTGAAGACGCTTCTGATCCATATTTTTTATAATTGAATCCCACATCTTCGTCCAAATACGAAGATTCAGAATTTGTAGATTTATTCGTCTCAGCAGTCGCCGACGTAACTGTTGCAGTTGCGGTCACAGACTTAGGCTTTGATATAATATTATCGCATCTTTTCAATTTTGGAATGGAAGTTTCGTTTGACGATAGACTTTTCATCGAAGACGCCGCGGATCCATCCACTTCATCTAGATGCAGCATTCTGTTTCGTCCATTGTAGTTAACATTTTCATTGGGGATATTCTTCAGGGACTCTCTGACTCGAGGAAATGACGTACTATCGTAAACTTCGATTCTCTTGTCTGCCTTTTGACTGATGTTTCCAATCTTCCTAAATTCCATTTTCAGATCATCAGCAGCATCATTTTCTTTCATTAGGTATGACAATTCCCGCTCGTTTAATTTACTGAACTTCAAATGCCCCTGTGGTTGTAGCTTATACTTCATTGGGGTGTGCCATTTAGTTTTTTCTCGGTTGAGAAGACTTTTACTGCTGTTTTTGTCTCGGTGTGAAGGGACATTAGAATACACGTGACCAATGTCAGACGCAGCTTTTGGTGACAAAGATTCATCCAGCATATCACCACTAAAAGTGATTTCAGGACTAAAAAACTTGTCAGAATTACTTTTCTCGTTACTGTTCGACGCTCGTTTGGGAGTTGAAGTGGAAAAATTCATACTTTTTGACCTTCTCGCCGTCGGTGAAAATAATATGTTGGAAACTTCTCCAGGTGACACAGCATCATAAAAATGCTCATCGCTCTCCATTTTTGACGTGCTTTCATTCACGTTTTTTGAATTGCGGAGCGAGCGATTGTCGTTTGCATAATTCAAAAACGATGAAGTATTCCGATTTTCTTTGCGACCTTTTGACACAAGCTTAGCCCGAATTTCTTCCAAAAATATTTTACAACTTTCTTCTACATCACCTTTATGTTTACTTCGAAATTCATAAACTTGATCTGTAGTAAGCGGATAGTTTGGCTCTTCGAATGACACTTTTTCCCAGACATGACTTAAAATCTAATTAAAAAATGCAATAATTATCACAATTGTAGTACTATAAATATTATCCTGTACACAGAAACGCGGAAAAAAATTTTAAAAAGGAAAAGCTATATCTATGCCTAAGCGGAAATCTTACAAGGCATTCTTGGCAAGCCAAAACGCAATCCCTTGAAACAGCCTTAATTGTTGACAGTTCGTAATTTGGGACTAGCTTCAAAGATTTGTCGGAAATGTTGACATATCCCATGGCGATTAAGATTTCTTGTGCGTTTTTGAGGTGAGCAGCAACGTTATGGACATAGAATCCAGATGTGAGCTATAAAATAATATCATGAACAATTTTAATAATAGCATTTTTTCAAAGTTATATAAATAACAATGTATATAAATATAACCAAGGAT
>JABASI010002584.1:0-19187 GCA_019776505.1 Tomocerus nigrus
AATCTAACTTTATCGAATTACATTATCGAAAATAATTATTTTTACATTCGATACAAATATTACTTCACCCATCCTAGGTATTAAATTTATTATCATTCCACGTTATCAAAAATAAATATTTTTTTACCTTCGATAAAAAATAACTTCCCCTCCACTTAGGAACTAAATTTATCTTATCCTCATACATTATCGAAAATAAATATTTTTTATATTCGATAAAAACTAACTATACCACTCGAACTAAATTTTAAATTTATCTTTTCCCATTATCAAAAATAAATATTTTTTCGTTCGATAATATTTTACTACCTCACTACTTATTTTCTACACAGTGATCGACAACAATAATGTTACTAGTAAGTAAACTCACGTCCTTGAGACGATAGGTGTACTCGTATTACGCACACACATGAAACACATGAACAATGGGCTTTCAAAATTGGCATTTTCCTCATTTTTCCTAAAATTTCCTACAAAGTTTAATGAAGATTTCCTTCATTTTTCATTTACATTTCTTTAAAGTGTCTATTTCTGTCAATATTTTCATATAAACTTCTGCAACCTGATACTTCTAAATAATATCTTTAATTTACAAAATTTCCTGGGCCAAAAATATTCAATAACTACCTATAAACTAGAATTAATCCGTAATTCCATTATTTTCTTCAATCCATATCCATACTTTTTTGTCCATCACAGTAGTTGACGTTTGACCGCATATCATTTCATTTAATGCACACTTATGCCTGGTTTATAGTTCAGTTATTGTGAAGTTAAAGGGAAATTTTTCACTTTTCTTTATAGTTTGGTTGGGTTGTGTGTGAAGTTATTATGACGTTAAAATGAAGTTCTTCACTCTTGCATGAAATATTTCAATGATCCAAGAGTGAAGTTTTTCGCCTTCATTTCAAACTTTTTTTGAACTATAAATGCCATCACGGCATTATCCTTCCATGATAACTTCGTGATTCCTGAACTATAAACTAGGCATTAAAACTAAAACATTAACAAAAATAAATGTCCTAGTAGCGCCCCTGATTGCCTGATAGACAAACTGGAACGGCTTAGCCGCTGCCGTCTGGTTTAAATCTCTCAGACTCTTGTCTTTTCTCATTCAGATTTTCAGATTATTTGATGTTTGAATCATTTTGAGGCATGAGGCATCATCATTTGAAGGCATATCAGTGTGATAGGGTGATGATGAATCATCATTCATCATCATCGCCATCGCCAACAAGAATAAATTGTTATTATTCTAGTAGTATAAAAAATATCTGCAAATCAAGTTTCATGATAACCTATTTTAGGATTTAAAAAAATTGCTCATAGTATTGTCAATATGTAGCAGAAATAGGTATTTCATCCTTATTTTTTAATGACAAATAGACTATAGTGCCTAGTCTAATGATTAGGGAACTGTCTTGCATTAAATTATCTGCAACTCTATGGCTGATGTCGCTTTTCGTCTAATTTTAGTAGTCTACTTATTGTTAGTAGTAGTGCTTTTACATAAAAGAAAATGTCGCATGATTTAATTGGCAGCCCAACTGTCAAAAGCAGAATATTTCTGGGCAACAAAACTAACATCCTGTGCCATTAAATGGGTTTTTGACTGTGGACTGAAAACGTTAGTACTTAACAGATAGTAGTGAAGTACTAAATTATAGTATATCCGTTCTTTTACTTCATTTCCAAAGGTATCTAAAGGGTTTGCTGTGAAGAGCGTGTTGTACACGTATTTCCTAGGTAGGTAGGTATGCATCTAGTTGTGCAGATTTGTGAGTTACTTATTATTGGTAAAGAGTGGTAGCTGCTGAAAAGCAGTCTAGTAAAAAGAGAAATGCAGGAGATATAATGGAGGCTGGTGGAAGAGAGGATTCGTTAAGCCTAAGTGAGTTCACTGAGATGAAGCCTAAAGGTTCCTTTGATGTCAAGTGCAGAGCTGAGGGTGAAAGAGTGACTTACGGATAAGCTCAATATGTATGGGTAGTGAGTCGACTGTTTGAATTCACTCTCTCGAGTGTCATCGCATCAGTATCAACTGGTATTTTTGTAGACTCTCAGGTTCTATTTCATGAAATGGAGCAAAGCAAGTCGTCGAATTGTGCGATAGGCTTTTATAAATACATGAGTGCAAATAGGGGAAGGGTAGAAGCAAAGACTCCGGATCCGGATATTCATTAAGTAGAATGGATGGATATTCTTAACAGCATGTACTACAGCCAGAAAGAGAAATGAGTAAATAGGCATCCAAAAGGAAAAATAAAGTTATCCAGGGAAAGCAAAAAATGAGACTACTTTAGGAATAGGAGTGAGAGAGTGTGGAACAGAAGGCTACAGGCATGGCGATGAGCTACGGCTACACTTCCTACCGCCATACACTTCTACCTACCTACCCACCACTCCACAAAATACACACCGAAATCTTGTCCGGCTTTGTCATTCCCCTTTCTCATCGTGCAACTATGTTCGGGGAAATCTCTTCCTCTTATTAGGATTTACTAGATTCTTCTCACATTTTGTAATGTAAAAAATCGGGAAAATAGTGCCTTCTTCGTAGGATTCTTATTTGGACTTAAACGTCATAGTAGGTACCCACCTAAAAAATAAACCGTAATTACTGCAAACGAATTTACCAAATGGCCCGATTTAAATTCTCTGAATTTTTGATATTTATTACTAGATTAAATAGTAAAAGTGACATTAGTATTGTCGTTCAACTAGGTAACTGCTTTTGTCAAACAAGTACACATTTTCAGCATTTTTATTGTGCTGTTTGTGCTACGGTTCATGCATTGTCATTTTTTAAAATTAATATTGTAGTTCATTTTTGCCAATTTTTCAGGGAATTGTCAATAAAACGAAACTATTTATTCGGTGTAGTTTGATTATATGTAGTTTATCAGTGTTGCAATCGTAGCTAAAAATTTTGTAAGTCTTAGAAACTGGAAATTAAATCCAAGAAAACTTTTCGCAGTAGATTTTTTGAGTTTTTGAGTTGGAGGGTTTTTGGTATGGTGGATGGTTGAAAGTGGGAAGCGTGTTCAACTATGCAAGTTTCAACCATGGATGTAACCCGTTTGCGTCTGTAGACAGAAAGGAAAGAAATATTGTGAAGCTGAAGCTAACTCAACGCTTGACTGTGACAGGCTTTCTCGGTCCACCGGGCTCCCTTTCGTATGCACTGATATGTGAAGAAAATTGGCGGGCTTAATTCCCTCGCAGCATGATAGTCGTAACGATCTCTCTCGGAGAATGACTTTCTCTTCTGTGGTCCCTCCGTGAGACCAATTGCAATCCTTTGTGCTCTGGAGACTAGTTGAAACTTTTCCCCTCGGAGAATCAATCTTTCCTTGCTACTGTCGAGCATCGTTGCTTCAATGCCAGATAGCTATCCAGAAATCTGTTTTCCCCATGTGTAGAATGTGGCCTGCTCCAGTTCCAACCACCATGCATCTACATTCAACTCAAACCAATTTCTCTCATCTCAACTTTCTTATATTCCTAGTTCTTCCGTGCAGACTAAAGTCTATATGGATTCTAAGGCTCTTATTTTCTGTTATGCTCTCTTCTCCATTCTTGCTCTAGCCAATAAATGTTGTTAGATACACTAAGTACAAAAAATATACCAAAGAGGTGTTTCTATTCCGCTACTGCTACTACAAATAAAAAGGAAAAGACTTGAAAGGCAGATATTTTAATCATGTAAAAACCTAAAACCAAAAAGTGCAGCAGAGGTTGAGGTTATTTAATTTTATAGTGGAGTTGTCTTATTTTTCTTAACTTAAGTCTACACATTCGTTTTCTACCACAGACACCAATGTTATTTAAAAAATAAATACTACATTTTTTTTGGGAAATTCAAGTTATGATATGTAAATGTTAATACTTGCCTATGAACAATGAAACAATGACGAAGCGTTATAGATCCAAATAAAAGAATTATAGTAGCCTCAATAGTAGGAACCATAATATATAATATTAGTTTACAATAGTAGGTACGTCTTAGTTCCTACGTACTGGATAAAAATTGGAAATAGTCGTGCAGCAGTGACGTTAGTTTCAATTCTGAAGAATTAATTACTCATTGCATACAACAAAAACTGCAGCGGAAAGTTTTCAGCTTCACTTTTAGAGTTTATCGAAAAGAGATTGACTGGTTTTGTAGTACGAAAACTCAAACACAATTTGTAGTTGAGATACATTCTGATATGGATTATTATATGGCTGTGGGATGATATTATTGCATATAAAAAAACTTTACTACGTCTGTGGATGGAAAAGTAAAGATGATAAAATAACTGCCATAAACCTAGTAAGAACCTGCATTTTTTATACCCAACTATCATTAGTAAATGTACCTAATTGCTTTCTTTTATTACTAATATTCAGCATAATATTAATTACAATCCAACATGACAGACATGGTATAACTCTACCTTTCGTTTTCTTCTGCACTTAAGTGAATTATTCCTGCAGTCTTACATTACTGGGATTGTTGCATGTGTACTGCGTGTATTGTATATCTCATTATCGAAATGTTGTACTTGCAAGTCGCAATATAAAGATAAGGATAACACGACTGCATAGTTTTATGGCTTACGGGCATGGGACAGCAACGCAACGGGAAAAGAAAACATGGCTTTCGTTTCAATCTTTTATTTAGGATTGGTTTTATCTACTAAAACGAGATAGGTATTCAGCGGCCAGGCACTTGACTACTGATGACGGTTATGTGATTCAACACTTTCCGTTCTCTACAGTGACAAAATATTATACTTATTAGCCTTGACGAGGATAGTAGCTACAGTTTTCTTCCAATAAGTACTAATTGCAATTTGTTTGATATCTTCATCCTGCACAAGTAATTGTGATGAGTCACGTAAACGTGGTCACGTTCGCTATCTCACGTTGTGTAACGCAATTTTCCAAACGACAACAGGGAATGTGTGGGCTCTTTATTCGCTAGAAATTCATGCTATGCCACTTTAGTGTTTAATTGTCATTAATAATAATGGCCGAACGTGGGCCGAACTGATATACGTCATTTCATGAACTTCATTTATTCTATTAGTACTTTGTGATGGAAAGAAAAGAGAGGGAAGGGATCTGTGTATATAGCCAGTCGCAATTTATGTGTCTTGTATCATGCTCATTAGTTTTTGGTCATTACTTTGACTACCGATGATATTTAGGTATATAGATGTTTCAAAATGTGTAAAAGCTTGCAACCGCGACTCTATTTGTAAACAACAGCTAACGATTTCGGATAGCATCCAGTCCAGTGTATCTGTATCTGTGCGTCCTTGCAATTAGTCTTTTATCAATAACAATAATAAGGGCAGATATTCAATTACTAATCTTCTTTTGGCTAGGCATCATTGTTAGTTTTTCCCGTGAGATTTTCTTAGTTCAGAAAATTCACATCTGTGTCTTTATACGTAATGCTTTACTTGATATGCCAGGACTAATAATTCGAGTTCTAGATTATCTAGATGCCTATCTCTTATGGCCATTAGGTACTCAATACTCATACGTAGTTTCATAGCCGTGTAGCCACTGCTGTAGTGTAACTACAACAAATACACACTCATACTCATAAGTCATTTTGATTGGCTATTATTACGTGAGGATTAAGTTGATTCTTTCATACTACTAGGGTAGGTAGATACTCATACGACTCAATTTCAGTCGCTAATGGCTAATATTAGAGTAGTTATTAAGTGCATATCATGTTATAATAATAATATGAGAGAATGTCCTAAAGAACGGGTCATCCAAAAATCTTTAGCAAGCGTACTACGATGAAGTTGGCAAAAGGGTTTTAGGAATTACCTTTATTGCTATTTCCAAATCTATTTTGATGTTTGTCTTATTTACAAAACATAATTTCATAAACTGATAATGTATTTCCATTAATTTTCACCAACATAAATGCATTTACCGTATATCTCAAATTAGCTGTCCCCATTGTATTTTCGCGAAATGTTGGCCACGAATTTGAAATTTACATGTAATTTACACTCATTATAGTTCACCCCCAGGGGTGAACTATTAATTTTTCGCACAAAAGGCTATGCTGAAAAAATAGTTCACCCGGTACAGCTAATTCGAGATATACGGTATTCACGCACATGGATAGTTATTTTGAGATTCACAGTAGTTTCATCTAACAAAACTAAAAACCTGACACTAAAACTAAAAGAACTAACAAAAATTGTAACTACAGATATGTCTATTGTAAACGCTCATTTCAACCTTTTAAATATATTGGCATTGGATAACCGTCCATTACATAAATGCAATAGCGTGAATGACATTAATAGCGACTTATGCAATAAAAAAGGAAAATGTACAAAAATCATTTTGCAATTTTTCCGATGAACTTAAAATTAATGAAAATTTGTACAATCCATTTATTAAAAATCCCTGATTTGTTAGGTTCTGAAGATAATTCCTCAACGACGAAGGTTGAGGGGGAGCCGGGTACAACTGAAACATCAGCTACTCTACCTACGATCGATTTATGCGACACTGACAGCGATGATGACTTTCAGGAAACAAGGCGTACTCGAAAGCCTACAAGGGTATTGATTCTTGTTGAAAAACTTTTTGAAGCCAAACTTACTTTCTAATTTTTATAGTGTTTAAAGGGATATGGGAAGAGTCGAGAGTTGTTTATTGTGTATGAAGTAAGGTAAACATTAAATATGTTTTAAGATCTCGGCTCCTGTCACGAAGGAGCTTCCTACACCTGCTCACAATGATGGCAGTGTCATGAAAGAGGCGGAAAGACCACCAGGAGTTGTGAGTGTCAACGCAAAAAAGACTAACGATGTGCCAACCGAAACTCTTCAAAAAATGAAGTATGCAACCCCCTTGCACTATGTCATATTTTATATAATCTTATGCTAATTTTGCAAAATTTTATATGAAGGACTTGACGTAATATTAAAATTCCGAAGCCAGAAAGAGAAAATTAATACCTAGTGTGACTGCCGCCTTTTAGTTTAGGTAAATGACTTGGTGGTCATGCTGTAAAAATATTTCTCTTTTCTTATTTGTACATATTTAGAGTTCCTAAAATATTCTTTGCAACAAGGACTCACCAGCAAATAGCTCAGGTAACACGGGAGTTAAGGAAAACGGGCTACAAAACTTCAAGGTATGTAAAAGAATTCACTTTCTCTTTCTGTATGCTTTTATGCGTCGGATTTAATTATTTACTTGTGCTTTATTCATATAGCTATAGTCATTAGTTGTGAAGTGGTTGTGGCTTTCGCTGCGGAACTTTGTTTATTATTCTGTAATTTTTGAAGTAATGTAGCTTGCTTTGTTTAAGTCAACAATGCTGAAATGTGAAGGATGGCTGAATATGTAGCTTTAAAAAGGAATATTATTAGAGCGGGAAAATAGGCGGAGAATATTACATCGTCACACTTAATTACTTAAAATAGTATCAAGAAAAGTATATTATAAGATAATTTATGAATGGATTTGTTATAGCTATGGTATTAGGTGGGGTGTAGCTCTATTTAGATATAAGTAAAAGGGTATAATATGAAGTAAATGGCAAAAATGATAGACAGAGAAGAAAGAAAAAAATGGCTGAGAATATTTGTTGAGGAAGTTATAGTTTTAGTTACTAGTATGCGGCTGTGAAAGCTGGCATTCATTTCATTAGCTGTAGGGCTGAAATTCATAAAGAAGAACAAAGAATTAGAGGATCGTGTAAAATATTGCTCAGTGTTTGTGGGGAGAGAGAGAAAGAGAGAGAGAGGTGGTTAAAACGGAGGAGTGCATAGTGCCATTCTGTAGTGAGGAAGTACTTACTGTTTTTGACGTAGACACTTTTTTAGAAAATGTTGCTTTGGAGTTGGAGGGACGGCACACCACGGCCGGGCACACCGTGCACACCAAGGAATTTGATGAGGAGCTGATGAATTCATCCGTAGTGTGTAAAGAGAATGGCGAATGGGAGAGAAAGGAATGATTTTCGGGTTGGAGGAGAAATGTTTATTCCGACGTGCCTGGAAGTAATATTATATTCTGGATGGCTGAGTTTGTGTTTGAATAAGAATCCTTTTGATGAGATATCTGTCTTTATCCTCCATCTTCTATCACATATTCCCATCGTGTTTGTTTCCTTTGTCTTGTTATTTGTTGTGTGCGCTCAAGCGGTTTCCCTTCTTGTGGGCTTCTCTAATATCATTCAATTCAATGAACTCCTATTTTATCTTTTCACAAATTTTATTCCTCCAGCGATAAAAGTAGCAGGAATACTGACAACAACCTTTGCCCTTCCTCCTCCTCCTCTTCAATTTTCTCGCTTGTCTCTTTCTGTTTCGTTGGACTCGGGACTTACTCCTATTTCTCGTCACATTTTCCTCTGCGTGGAAATGGAGCTGCAGCCTTTTCAAATCCTCATGTCTCATTTCATAAAGCCTCTCTCTCTCTCTGTGTGTGTAGTGTGTGCCTTCTCAGTCAGTGTTTATTATGTTCCATGCAAACAAACTGCCAAATGCAAGAGTCTCATCTTATTCCTTTCTTAATCGATTGTTCTGTTTTCAGTGGGAAAGAATGTACACTCTTCTCTATTATGATTGTCTTGTTTGGGTAGCTTATTTTGTTTTCCTGTCCTACATCTACTTCTTTCATTCATGAAAACATCCACCTATCCATATCTTATTATCTCTCTTCAATACTACGAATGTAGAAACAGCAACAATTGCCCTACTTGTAGTAGCAGAGGCACTGATACTCATCTTCCCCATTCTTCTTCTCTCTATAATAAAATTCTCAATGGAAATTCTGCCCACACTTGTACCCATTCTTAAAATATCTCCTGTCTGCCTTAAGTACAGTCTTCCGAGCCTTTTACAGCTTCGATTTATCTTTTCTAAACTACAAATCACTTGTGCATTTTATATTGCCTCACAGGTTTAGTTGTCTGTATTTAATATTTAGAAATTGGTGAAAAATTACATAGGTAGTAAATATAAATGATTTTGAATTGGGGGCATTTATTAGCTCACTATTGGCCCTAGGTGTACATACTATTGAGACTATTAAATCTATGCATTGCATGTTTTAACTATAATATTTAGTAATGTCAACACTGTCAAAACATTGAAAACCCATTTTTCAGAATTATCAGGACAGGACACCATTTCTTCATTACATCATTTCATTACCCAGTATGCTATGTACCTAATAACCTAATGAGTGCATTGACTCAATTTTCCGCTAAATAAAGTTAGAATTCTTTCATGTTCTTTAATGAAATATCTTTTGTGATATTGATTTTTGGTTGCATATTTAAAAATAAGGAAAGGATTACTTAAAAACATTTTGTTGCAGTTTTTGTTGAGCGATACGTGAAATTTTATGTAGCGATGGTGTGACAAATCTTTACTAAAGAAATTTTTATGTAATTGATAGGAATATTCTTACTTTCTCTATCTAACAAATATTGTATCCCTGTAGATATTGACAATAACTGGAGTTTGAACATCTAATTTATTTATGTAATTCAAAGACTACCTATGGCAATTTGAAGGGACGACTAATGGCTATACCTGATAGATATGACGGATGGCTTAGCACGGAGCTACAGATATGAAGTGCCTTTTAAGTTAAGGAGATGCCTTTTAAAAGTCTGATACGGAGTAAGTTCCTTTGCTCAGTCTCGAGTGATAGACATTTTAAAGATGAATTAAATATTGCATTGACTGTACAGACAGAAGTTCTTGCTAGTAACAAAACAGAATTTTGTTAGCATATCTGTAAAATGAATTTAATATCGTAGTTGTGGTTGTAATTGCATCTGTGAAGACTTTGACAAAGATCTGAGTCTTTGAACTATTTCAGACAGAACTTTAATTAAAGTTATGACATGAGATGAGTACTGGTTTCAATCTTACTTACAATCGGATTTTTGAGGAGAGCATATCAGAATGCAGGGCAATTTTCGCTCCAAAGGCGGAATATATAGTAGCAACTGTTCTGTAGTCTAAGTAAGTATCATCCTGGCTGCTTCTCATTTTCTAGATGAGATAACCGGAAAATGAGAATGATGAATTATGACACAGAGTTTCTGCATGAACCCACAATTAAGTCTTTGGAGACAAAATTAGCAGGACTTGTGATTTATGACAAGAACTTGGTGAAATACTCGGAAATGTGTCTAATATGTCATAAATGAGAATGATGAATTAGGACACAGAGTTTCTGCATGAACCCACAATTAAGTCTTTGGAGACAAAATTAGCAGGACTTGTGATTTATGACAAGAACTTGGTGAAATACTCGGAAATGTGTCTAATATGTCATGTCACGCACAAGTTATTCGAGTGTCTTAATAGAATTTTATGGCTCAGTTAATAGTTGAGTTGAACCGCAGAGCATTATTTGGTGCTTTGGGCGTACCAATGTATTTTGATTGCTACTTGAATCAACTGAGCCGCATGATGAACTCTACTGCTATTCAGGTCGATGTGGCTTCTTACCTTCTGACTCATAATTATACTCATTTGCAGAAAAGAGACATATTCTTTACTGCTACCTAGATATGCCCTATGTGCCATTTAAGTCACCTAGCTTTGTAGGTAAGGATACTTGTACAGATACTTCAACTTCAGCAGCGTTTTCAAATTATAGAGGAATTCAAAAAGCCTATTAACAACATATCCGTCGCATGTATCCTGTTACAGAGATTGTGTTAGTATATTATGTCAAGAGTTTCATTACCGTCCTGAATTAGGATTAATACATTATGAAATCTATTATAAGTATTGTGGCTGAATCCCATAGAGTAAAATCAGTCTCTTTCGTTATAGATTTGTTTTCTATCAGCGAAATTGAATGAACACCGTGCCATTACGTCATAACCGTAAACATTACTATTCAAAGCAAAAGTATTTTCAATAAAAATAAAATACCAAGAATTCGCCAATTAAATAGTGGATAAAATTTCTTGTTTAATAAATACTTAATGTTGCTTAGCATAGACGCAGCCATATTCTAATAAAATCCAGCTATCGTGTCTATTTTATAACAAATCTAATCTCTATATTAAATCTTAAGAGCCTAGAGATATTAATTGATTTATTTGAGATTTTTGATGATGTTCGTAATACTCGTGGCTACGTGGCTACTACAGCTTGACAATTTATTTTGATAGATAAGGCTTTATTCTGTTTGAAGCGTATTTCGTGAGATGCGGGTAGACAAAATAAAATTCCCACTATATGACACGGGAGCAGTACTTGGTGGCGAGATGATTTCATCTCCTCTCTAAATCTGTAACGGTATAACTCCTAAATAGAGTGGCTGGATGTTGTGTAATATAAGTAGACAAGTGCGTATGAAATTCATAATAGCTAGATATAATAATAATAATAAATAGAGTGGGGATTGAAAGTTTCGATCGAAAGAGGATTGCGTTTAGATGGCGAGGCCAGGAAGGGGTGAATATAGTATTAGCAATGGGATGTGTTCTGTAGGGTGTAAAACCCTCCCAAATGAGAATCCGGGAACGGCAGTTCGTAGTGACATTAACTTGCATCGTTGAAGTCTATCAGTGTGCAGATGTACGAGGAACGGCAGTTGTATGGATGCGACAAGGGATCGATATGAAATCTCCCTGTCACTATACTATAAGTGAGTGGATCTACTTTTCCGGGATCACAAACGCATTTTTATCTAGAGAGAGATGGTTTGTCATTGCGTAGCGTAGTCTCGTTGTGATATGAGTGAGACAGATAGGCACGAAGCTCAGATCATCTAATTGGCTCCCTTTACTTTATAGAGCATTTTTCGCTCTGACGATTTCCAGCTTTCAAATGTATTGATTACTATGCGTGCTCCAGCTCTGCCTCACGCCCTACTAGATGCCTATTAATACTCCTAATTTTATTAGGTAACCAAGCTTTATTTTTATGGGCTGTGATACCCTAGGTACTTGACTACCTCCTTCTTTCTGCTCCCACAAACCCATCTTGCAAATCTCTACGTTTGTCTTAGCTTCCACAATTGTCTTTAATTAATGTTTGGAGTATAATGGCATTGCTTAACGCGATTATTCGTTACCTAGCGCATTTTATTAAATATTGCGCACCTGAAGTAATGTATGTATGGTCGTGTAGTGTAGTAGGATCAATTGTGACACGAATGAATTGTGAACTGTCTTGTTGCTTGCTTTTTAAGCATACTTTTAAGTAGTTACTCGTATTTATTTTCTAATTGCATTATTGTATTCGCATTGCAGGACTGTGATTTTGGCAAGCAGGGAAACTACATGTGTCAATCCAATCGTTGCCAAAAAAGGCAATAAAAATGAAGCGTGTAAAGAATTGCTGGATACCGCTGATAAAGTAATTAACAAGTTTTCACTAATATTTATTACTATTTAATGGGAAAACTAAATGTTACAGTTTTTACTTTTTACCTTTGAAAATTAAACTGTGTACTTGGGCGATGGATATGTAGTAAAGTATTTAAGTTTCTTACACCAACTATAAAAATACTTCAGTAAGTATATATGTTTTCCAAATAGGGCATAACGCAGTAAAGGAAATCAATAGTTTTTCGAATAATACAATAATATAAAGTATATTATGATGGTATATATTGTTGCATGCATATTATCATATCAATATCTAACAATACGACTATTAAAATTATATTTACGCACAGGGAGGGGGCTGTGGCTGGTTCAACTCTGCCCGAAAGTTTGGAAATTTTGATGTACTTCACGGTTATGGTCTTAAACCCGGATATGACCTAGAAGATTTCGTCAAAGTAGGAATCAGAGTAAGTTATATAAACAAAGTACCATATTTTCCTTGACATTATTTTAGTTTGTAAATTTTTAATAAATCTGCAATATTGTGGTATTATGTTAATTTTGGTGCATTTTTTTCTATTTAGGCAAAAGCGTGTCCATATTATGCCTCTAGAAACTTGATGGATTCTGCGGATATGATTTTATGTCCGTACAATTACATTATAGATTCGAACATTCGTAAAAGTGTAAGAAGAATATCAATAATATAATATCAACGTTGTCAATTTTTGATTTAACCCCATTAATTTGTTGAAATTTAGATGGGTATTGAGCTGGCTGGTCAAATAGTCATTTTTGATGAGGGACACAATATGGAAGATGCATCCCGAGAAGCAGCCAGCTACAGTGTCGCGCAAGCAGACGTTCAGACAGCAATGCAAGATTGTGAAAAAATGGTCAATTGTAACGTAGAACCCGGGGCCCATTCACAATTGGTGAGCCATCTGCATTTTTATTGATAACTGACGTACAAAGCAGAGTTATGAATTATAATATAATATAATATCTAACTGTTCTTGTTATTATAATGTCTACGAGTTATTTTTATACATTATTTGAATCTACGGGATACGGTATATTATTTTATCGGAAAATGGGGACCGGAATTGTTAAAGGGGAATAAAGAAAACTATCCAAATTAATAAACTATTGGATTTTAGGTAATTAGCGATGTTGAGAAGATTTTAAATAGCTTAGGCGCACTAAAATTAATAGCAGCAACATTTTGTACTGATTTGAAATGTACGCAGAATACCTTTCGTTTTTTGATGGTGGTGGGAACTTATCCCAATTGATCACGTTTTAGTAGCTTACGTCAAAAATTTTATTAGATTTTGATTCCGATCCGTTTTAATTACAGGCCCAACTGCTTTCTGACATTTCTGTATGGATTGATAAGAACCAAAACAACTTTATTAGCATTGACTTCAATACACAAGGTTATGTATGGAATGGAAGTGCAGCACTAGCTTCACTTGATTTCCACGGAATTTCTAGTGAGAGAATAATCAGATCTGTGGTAAGTACATTCTTCATAAAAAATACTTTTAGATGACTGGATATACCTTGTAGTAAATTGTTATGTTGATATTTGACAGCAACTTTTCACTTCAATCATGAGGGCGAAAGAACTGGAAATTGAGCTAGCAAAAGAGAGAGGGTTCTCAAAGTCTGACAAGCCTGCTCTTCCACCTCAGTCTGCAGTGGCTCTAGAGACGATTTTAAAAATGTGTCACTATTTAATCAAAGATGATGGAAAATATCGTGAGGATTTCCGCCTTGCTTTGATGAGGACACTTGCAAGAAATTTTAGAGGAAACCGAGAGAAAGCTCAGATGGGATATATAGTGACTGTGAATCTTTGGTGTTTGAACCCTGCTGTAGCCTTTTCGGTAGGCCCATAATAATAATGGCATATTAATGTTTCTATAATAAAGTAGTACTAATAATTTGTGTCAAAATTAGCACATTTGGTAGTTTAAAAATGAATAGAAAATATTCCAAAACATAAATAGCATGGAGAATTATTGGTAACTATATTTTGAACGATCCCAACTTCGAACACAGAAATGCGTGGATTTAGGTCAGTATTAATATATTAGTTGGCATTGATGATGGATGAGGATGAACATTTTATTTTTTTAATGAGACAGAACTCATTGCAGAACTTTTATGAATTGTATTTATATGGAAAATCATACGAATTATGGAAGGGCATAGTAAAACGTATTTTCTCTACGTTTATCATTTATTGTAAATATTGTGTAATATGCTAATTAAAATTCGTTGTGACTTTTCTACTGAATTATTAAATTTTAATGCCACCGATTGTAATTGCTAGACATAATACTTTTTTAATTACGAAAGGCAATGATTACTAGACGATACTTCATTTAGTGCAATTTCATTTCAATTAAAAGGTGTTGACCTGACCCCACTACTTATGATGTCAAAATTAAATGTTTCCATTTTTGTATTCTACTTAGGAAATAACCGATGTCGCTCGCTCTGTGATTATAACATCTGGCACGCTGTCACCATTTGATTCATTTCAATCGGAGTTAGGCTGCCCATTTCCAACTAAGTTGGAATGTCAACACGTTATTAAGCCAAATCAGGTAAATAACTATTTCCTAATTAAATTAGCGATCTTAAGCCTTTGCGTAGAAAAAAACTAAAAATTGAATTTTCGAGGCAGATTTTGGCTAAGGTTATTAACCGTGGTCGGAAAGGATTTGAGTTGAAAGGAACGTACACAAATGTAAATTCATTCGACTATCAAGATGAAATCGGGAACATTGTGCTTGATGTCTGTAATATTATTCCCTATGGAGTATTGGTGTTTTTCCCCTCGTATAGGCTTATGGATATGTTAAAAGCAAGGTTTGAATTTCTTTAATTATGGAATACTTAGTAATATATTTTTTATAAGTACCTAAGTGTCAATGTCAACGCACCTTTAAATAAATTACGATTTCACAGATGGTCAATGACTGGAGTGTTAGATTCAATTGAGAAAAACAAAAAGATATTTGTAGAACCACGCACTGGGGCTGCCGATTTCTTGGAGACCATACAAGAATACTATGAAACCATTGAGGAAGTCACAAGAAATGTAAGTCAAAAGAAGTATGATAATGTATATTGGTACATTAATATCGGCAATGGAAGTTCTCTTGTACGCAGTTATCAAACATGTAATTTAAATAATTAAAATTGGAATTTTCTTAATGCTCATGTTTTTAGCCTTCTGGTTCTCGTGGAGCATTGTTCTTTGCTGTATGCCGAGGAAAAGTTAGTGAAGGATTAGATTTTGCGGATAATAATGCCCGTGCTGTACTCTGCGTAAGCAAAATTATTTATAAAAATATTATATATTCCATGCAGTGTTCACAATTACCTAAAAAGACAAATCGATTAACCGACCCATTTTCATTGCAGATTGGAATACCTTTTCCCAATGCGAAAGAATTGCAAGTAGTTCATAAAAAAGCCTACAACGATGCTAACCGTGGAAGAGGTCTCCTTAGTGGAAATAAGTGGTATGAGATTCAGGCTTTCAGGTAAAATAAAAATATTATTCCGCATTTAGAAGGCAAGTCAAAAATTAGATTCTAAATGATTAGTATATTAACCACCAATTGGATACTGTTAGAGCTTTAAATCAAGCTATGGGACGTTGTATTCGACACAAGGATGATTTCGGTGCTGTTTACTTGGTGGACTCTAGATTTGGTGAAAAGGATTATTTACAACCTTTACCGAAATGGTTTAGAACTCGAGTGATTTATTTTATTTTTCATTACATGCATCAATACAAGTATCTACAATATATAATATATAGTAAATAAATAAATATCTTGGGATATATTTTTCTACAATTTGCCAATGAAATTATTTTTAGGTGACATTTTCCAGATGGGATAATATGGCCTTACAAGAGCTCTCTGAATATTTTAAATCGATGGCCCCACTGCTGGCTAAAGTGGAAAGTAAACACGAAGAAGAAACCGTTACTTCCGGTTTTGATTTGAGTCAAACTCAAGACGACGATCAGTCTTTATATTTTTCCAATATTAGACCTTCAGGTGACAATTACTGTAATGAACAAAATAGTGCTTGTTTTTTTTAACTTTCAACTGCAATCATTTAGAATTGATTCTAATCATAATTGCAATTAAAAATTCATTTTGTAGATGAATTGAATACTCCTAGAGGCTCAGCACGAGCATCTGGCGTGGATCAAGCCAATGAACGTGAAGAGAGAAGAGCGACGCCGTCTATGAAACGAACAAGAGATGGCTCAATGTTTCTGCAAGATGGAACGAAACCAATATCAGAGTTTTTCACCCCAAACAAAGGAAAGACTGATAAAAACCCTGTGCGTGGACGTAATAAAATCGTGTTGTGACTAATAGTAGCATTGTTTTTGTGCTCACTATTAATACTAACTGACTATTGAGTGCCAGGTCCTATATCAATAATAATTACTGCCATCTAATATAAATATGAAACTTTTATTATTTAACTGAATTTTAAAACCCCATTTTGGTTAGTTTAGTACATACATATACAGTACATATGAATAATTTATGTCAATCTCAATTAATGAAAACCTTTTACATGCAAAACAACGCATAACTTTTCTACAATAGTGAATAATTACGTTGTACGTAAGTTTTACAATGATTAATGGTAATCAGGTACCTGTATACCTATAAGTTTTACTTAGTTAAGCATAATCTCTATGTACAGTTATTTTTACAGTTCTACTATGCTAGTTGACCATATTTGTAAACCCATCATTCCTAAAATAATGATCTTAATAAAAGGTCATATAAAATTGCAAATTATGTCAAAGAAATTATTTGTGCAGAGTTTTAGGCTTCTAAAATCTCTCCATTCATTTGTATAATGTTCCATATCCACCTTGATTCCATTTGTTTTCAATTGAGGTCTCTAAATCAGCTTTGGAATATGTCAGGCTTGTGTTGCTAAATTGAAACTGTGAAGAGGAGTAGTCAGTCACTGGATATGCTGGTTGTTCATTGAATTTTGAAAGGCGACCTTGTTCTTCAAATGCTGAACTTTCAGATGGGTTGTGGTTTATTGTTTTCCGGAAACAAAGTTCTGCTGTCATAAAAGTCAATGCTAGGGTTGCTCCCACAAAGAGAATGAGAAATGCAGTTCCTGTTTCGTAGAGACTCATCCCCAGAAACCCATCTCCGCCAGTGGCGGATGAGCAAGTCGACTCCGTGCCCCACCATTTCCGAAATAGACGCTTCATTTGTCCCGTCTCACGAAGTTGGGACACTCTATAAAAATCCAATAACTTTGTCATGTCAATTCAATTGCATATCATTTTCCAAGGGATAACCGTGCTTAACACGAAATTCGTTTCAAGCAAGGTAAAAAAATAATTCTTAAATAAAAATATGGGTTTTAATATTTGAATATGGCCTATGCTACTTGTCAGTGGATAATTGTATAATTATTTATTTGCATTTTTATCAAATAATCTAAAACTACCTAACCATGTCTCATGAATGAAATTAAATCTCGGCTGTCGTGTCGTCATGTATTGAGAGGATCTTACGAATCACTCACCAAAAGTGACAGTGTCATTTTAGAGGTTATCTTAGTAGACTTAACATATTATGTTACAGTGTAGTCCTTTTTGTAAATTCTGTGGCTTAATACATTAGCAACATTGCTATTATATATGTCTACGCTACACGATATGAAAGGAAAAACGGATAATATGATTCTATATAATAAAAGATTTTAATAAAAAGTCAAATAAAATTGCAAATTATGTCAAAGAAATCATTTGTGTAGAACGACGCCGAGCTGCCTATTGTTCTCAATTAATTGGTAATTATTTATCTACCGATAACAGACCGTACATACAGGGATGTGCAAAGGAAATTGGGCCATGCAGCTTTAAATGTATAAGTTATAAAGCTATTTTATTTCCGTTTTCACTTAGGTACTTATTGGGTACTTACGAACATTTCACTATAGTTACAAATACCCGACAAGTAAAAAGAGAAGTATCATTTACATGTTGAAAGCTAAAATGGCCCAGTTTCCTTTGCACATCTCTGTATTTAACCGCGTTTAATATGTAGCTGAATTATCAAACGTCCCTGTTTTGCACTCCATCGGGAAAATACATAGGAGAATATGTAGACGCAATTTTATGTTATTTATTAAATGGTGAGATATGCAATTAAAGGAGAATTAGCATATTAGGACAAGTATGATTTACGTTCCACAAAGTATCTTAAAGTATATGGATCTTGATTTAAGTTTAACAGATAACCGTGATTGTAAAACTATTTTATGCGCAGCCTGCAATAATAAAACTTGCAATTAATTTTTCTTAAATGATTTCCCTGTTGTTTATATTGAATAATAATTATTGAATTGGTTGCCCATTTTTATTGATGTTTTGTCATACAGTTATACATTTTTCAGCAAAATAAATTTTAGGAACTTCATACACCTTAAACTATATAAAACTCACTCACATATCTAGCGAGACCATAATCTAGATTCCGATCAAACTCAGGCCGACTCGGAGTTTGAGCTTTTTATCACCAATTACCATTTAAACATTCACACATTTCTTTATGGCAGGACTGCAAGAGCCTAAATTTAGAAAGTAGCTATTTTTTGAGGTTTCCTTAACATTATTCCCTAGATATTTATTCGAACTTTTTTTATTAATGTCCTTTATAATATTATTATCGAGCAAGACCATGCAATGCAACATGCACTGCATACAAAAGTAACGATGAGAGGCGAAAAGTGTTTCAGACTCTTAAATGTTTTGTGA
>JABASI010002585.1:0-19181 GCA_019776505.1 Tomocerus nigrus
AGTAATTAAAGACAATTTATATTATTTTAATGACAAACTCCTTTAAAATAATCCCAAATTTTTAATACTCCTTACAGGCTTCATTCGGTTTGGACCAGTTGAATGTACTCAGCACCCGCATCTGAAAGAAATGCAACCAGGAGTTGTTTTGACGGCATTGGAAGTCATTGGTTTTAAAGTCGTCACTTCTACTGCAGTTTCGGTGCCGAACTCCGCTGGGGGATACAGCACTGAATATTCGTGGACCCTTCGAAGAGATTTCGCCGTCCCGGAACCTCAATCTTGATCTTACTACACAAACAGAACAAATGAAAACATAATTACTAGACAAATTAGCTAAGACGCAGATGTTAGAAATCCGTCAAAAAGTTTACCAAATAGTAGAATTTTTATGTAGCTCTTAGGTATTTTAGTTTTTAGACCTTTGTTGAAGATTGTATGCGGCTGTATGCAAGAAAGTAGGAAATATATTATAAAGGTGTTTAAGCATTCCTCTCAGTGAAAGCGCACAACCACATGAATTCTACAAAGCACAGGACACACGATCAAATATAGAAATCCAAAGCAGTCACCAATTTTTATACCAATTAATTATTAAGTTTATAAAATATAGTATATTATATTTATTGTACATACTGAGGATAGAGATTTATTTAGCCTTTTTACTAAAATAAATTAGCTATAGGTTTTGTCTCAAAAAATCTAAGCAATAATGGAAGGCGATCAATGTTCAAATTCTTGTGACCACTCGTCATGTTGTAAAACTACTCCAAATCCCAGTGTTTGTCAAACTCTGGACGAAATGGAATTTGAAAGAAGTATTTGGCAGGCGGCTATTGATGACAATGTAGGACAGAATCGAAACTCTGATTCAAAAGCAACACGTGAACCCTAATGCTGTTGACTCTTATGGGTAATTAATCTATATAATTATTAATATTTCCCAGTCTACATATTTAAATGTAACCACAATGCATACCATAACTCGAATTAGTTCACTAGAGGGTGAAATATTGTTTCATTTTCGTCAATACTTGTAAATGGTATAATGCAGAAAAATATTTCACCCCCCAGGTGTGAACAAATTCGTAAAAATATTGCAGTTTATCGTTGGGGGTGGGTGAATTATATCGAAGGGAAACTAATTCGAGTTATATTCAGTTTACAATGCAAGATGCCAGTAAATATAGGTAATAAAATTTATTTTTCTTTCAGAATTTCTGCATTACATTATGCTGCACGTAATGGAAAGTTAAAATCTGTAAAACTCTTACTTCAGCTTGGAGCTGATATCAATCTTCAGACTCTAAATATTGGTGCCACAGCTTTGCATCGCGCTGTAAGTGCTAATAAAGTTGAAATGGTCACATTTCTCCTGGAAAAAGGGGCAAAAACTAATATAAAAGATAATGACGGCCTAACTCCATTAGAACGAAGCATAAAGGAAGGTAAACTTGATATCATAGAAATACTAAAAAACAGATAACAGAAAAACAACAATTTGTTACCGCATTTTAATATACAAACTTCCTACTTTTCTATATTAACCAGTAAATAAAGTGTACTAGTGTTAAATCACAAATTAGCTAAATACACTAACACTACTATATTTACGATAGTTATTCTTTAATTTTAGGTATTTCTCTTCCTATAAAGAAGCTACAGAGTTTTGTATACTGTATTTAGTTAATACTTCCAGTTAAATGAATTGAAGTAAAATTGTTAGCTATAAATCAATTAATAGTTCCTGCTTAGCTAATTATGATTACATTTTTGTATACTATGCATTTTGCATTTTTTTAATATGGAATTGCTACCTCTCAAAATTCTTAATTCTGTATGTAAGTGTTTCAGGAATAATTTCCGTCCGTCTCGAGCTCCAATCCAATCATCAATGCATTTTAAAATGTAGAAAATTATTATATAATAACATAAACATATTATGAGTATTTATACGCAACTTTTACCTTTTAAGCTTTGGAATAGCTTACCTTACCAAATATACACAAATTAATGTGCTTGCGCTGAAGTCAGTATTACTGTTATTAAAAATCTCATGAATAATGTTTTATATGGATAAATGGTGTATTTGTATTGTAATTGTAAATTGCAACAATAATGTGAGTGATTGTAAATGCAGAAATGATAGAATAAATGATATAAAGACACTATATATTGTATACTGGTTGGAAAATTTATTCAGTCCCATAATACCTAAAACGTTGCGTATAAATAAATTCATGTGCACTGTTCGGAGTTCAGAACACTACACTTAATGGAAATACATAAAGAACATTTTGTAGGATGTAGCTCTAAACATTCTATCCGTGATATGTGCCATGTGTATTCATTTAATTAAATTGAAATGACACTATAAGACGAAATTGAGCAAATCATTTTGCAGGAGTATGTAAAGATAACTGGAAAAAGTTATTTTTGTATATAAAGAAAATAGACCAGCACCAAGATGCATATACAAATATCTGACTAAATCTCTACTTCGCGTGTTTTCATCCTTTAGATTGGAATACATTTTGGCATTTGCTTCCACATAATTCCTATGCATGCCCTTTTACTATTAAGTATACTGAGGTTTTCAGTTTACATTTCTACTTATACTAGTTCCTTACACTCATGAAGTCATAAATCTTATTATAAATAATCTTTCGTCGATATGTGCAACTTGTTTTATTTGAAATACTAATAATTTAATTATTGCTCTAAAGACTCTACGTATAGTGTAAAATTTCAGGAGAAATTATTGGAAAAAGTCTTTTCGTCGGAATTCAAATCATTTTTTGTCTCATGGACATATCGTTGTACTGGTTGATTTTAGTAAGCTTTCTGTCTTGAACTAGTAGCCATATATACGATGACAAAAACAATAATTGCTGTTGCTACTATTGCAGGAACAGCAATTTTCATTATATTTTCTTTATTCTCACGGAACTCCTTTCTTCTCTCCTTTCGTTGGCTGGCAGTCTCCTTAACTTTTCCTTTAAGCTGTCTCATTTTTAGTTCTTCAGCAAGTTGGTCCTGTTAAAAAATTCAAACAAAATTCATCATTGGAGTCTCAAAATAGTTCATATAATTGTATGCAGTTAAATTATGCGGAGCTTTGTGAATTCCAGACTCCATATGTTTACGGACTAACAATATTTTTACTTTGACAGGTCACACTGATACAACCGAACCGAGTGATAATATTTACAGTTAAAAGGCTAATTTATATACGTATATGTAAAATGTCAATTTGCACTTAATTTTTACATATTAACTATTATATAGAGTGTTACCAGTAAGTGCATTGCATATTAGTTTGGACATTGGCATTATAATGTTATGCACATAAAACACAGATTAGAGGAATGTACAGGAAAGGAAAGGGAATATAGATATAATCGATGTATTGGTTATGGTTAGTAAGTTCAAATTATTTACCGAATTATATTTATTTTCTCAATTTCGACTGGTTAATGACAAATGCGGTCAGGTCCGTCCTTAAAAGCCGGTTGACTTCCTCTTAGCTTATAGATATAGATTTGTGTTGTCTATCGGAATTTGTAGGTATTTAGTGTATTATGTGTGCGTTTGAGAATTAGTGTTTGATTAATATTACAAGATTTTTAACTGAACTTAAATAATATGCTTTCTCCGATTAAATTGTTTCAACATTAACTTATTCGCGATTTACCATCATCATGCAACACAGACCATTCACATTCACACCAACAACCTTGCAAAAAAGGTAATTTGATGATGTGTCAACTTTGGATTTGTTTTGTGTAGAACAAATTCTGTTCTGTGCAGCATTGTATGTATGAATGTTGAATAGTGTATGGTGTATAGACAGAATAGACACTATACCTATATACATAAACTTGGTTTTGGTTGTTCTTTTATACACCATGAATTGCACAACATTTTATACAAACACAGAAATGCATGCATCGCATTCTCCTACATGTTGTAGATGTAGATACCAAAGTACATAGGTTACACTTAAAATATTATGTTACAATTTACTGTTTACAGGTGCAGACAAATTGTAATTTATTCACGATTCACGATCTTGTATAACAAACTAAATAAATTAATATAAATTGAATTTGTATAACTATATAGCTATAATGTAGGTACTATGTCTTTACTATATAACCGATCAGATCATGCCTGATGCTGAAACACGAATTCATGAATGTATATAGTGTTGTAATAAAATTAGAAGATTTCTTAAATTCGCTTTTCACTTAAAATATAAACGATGGCTATAATATGAGGGCTTTATCTTCAAAACTGTTTCGGTTTGCATTTGCAACCCGAAGCTTATTAATTGACAGTTTTAGACTGACAGCTTGAGTATTACTACAAGTATTACTACAAGTACCAAATTAATTTATTTACATACGGCAGTAAGGGATCAATCTCATTGCATTGGTCCCATAATAAATATGCTAATATATAGTGACTTATTGATATTTTTACCAATTTTTAATACAAACACTTAACTTATACATCCCCAGCATAGCCATAAACCTAGTTAATGCAATGAATGTTTAGTGTTTCTGAGTCAGTTTATAATTAATTACAGAATTCGCTAGACACTACCAAAATGTAATTTCGTTGTAATCATCCGAAGGTATAATACTGTAACTGAATATAATATTTGTCTTTTTACGGTAACTACTTATTATTACCTATATCTTTCAACATTCGTGTGAGTATAAGAGTTTTCTGACAGATGATTATGCCTAGAATGCTGGAATTACATGACTTTACTATGCATCAAATCAAACGTTCTGTTTGTAAATATCATACATCTACCTACACTACATACACATACCAATACCAAAATACTAACCAACAAAATACCTAAAGAAGCTTAGCTAACTAGCATACATAAACCTACACGTAAAGATTTTGATTCATAATTTGAGTGAGACGGAAAAAGACAAAAGTGAGACAAACCAGTGCATAAAATTAATTTATGTGACGCATAGAAAAGAGCTAAAAGGTGCACGGCCGTATGAGAATGTTCGGTAGAATTTGATTTTGTGATTTAGTTTGGCTCGCTCGGCGTCGGCAGATCCACTATTGCCACATAGGTAGGGCTTACGGCTTGAGCTGACACGGGCGACGACTTCTTAGCTCCTCCGTGTGTTCCTTGTGTGGAGAAATTACAACAGTATTTTTTACGTACATCAGTCACATCCATCCTGAATGCGGGCTTTCTTCTTCTGCCAGCTTCAATCACACTTCTTTATTTACGTAAAAGAATTAGCGAAGGTAACTTCTAATTAGTTCTAATTACTCTTTCATCTTTTGAGTACCTTGCTTGCCGTTGTGCTGCTATCTGCTCAAATGTATTGAGTCATTCTGTGCGGTTCTTGAAGTCATTCTCAAACATCAAAAGAAATCAGCAAGTGAAACCAAGATTGGTTGACTCTGCTCTTTGACGTAACATCTTCGTCACCCAAAGCATTTAATCAGGTAATTAATTAATTGGATTATAACTAGATTAGCGAAATAAACTCATTATCCTATTTGTATGCTTAGACAAGTTTATTAAACAGGTGCTCAATCAATTTGAAACTTTCTTTGTCTTCTCTTACATCTTAAAAGAGTTTCTTCAAGTCACAAGGGCAGGCACTCTGTATTTGTATATATATATAAATAATATATACATACATGTAGCAATTTCAATAATTTTGAATTAACTTTAAGTAAGTACAGCATTACTAGCATTACTTCATGTTTCAGCCATCAGCACTAGTCAATGTCATTAGTTTTAGAATACTGCCTTGTTGTGACTTGTCTTTGGAAGAATTTTGTGTGTAATTTATTTCTCATAATTTTATAGACAATAATGGTAGTGTATAATAATATAGCCGGGCATCAGGGCCAAACTCAAAAAGAACTATCAACTAATTCTTCCTTCTTTAGTACCCAACTCAAATTAAATGCTCAATTTTACGAATTCATTCGAATATTTTCTCTCGAGCTCGTTCGTCAGCTGGCAACCGAATAGGTGAAAATGTCTTTATTTTTATTATATTTTTAATTTGGTGTTGGAAGCCGTTATGTTATGCTCGTCGCCTAGACGTAAACCACAATCAGGGGATTTTATGAATTATGAATGTTATTTATGTAAACAAATAAAGTCGTCCTCCTCAGCAGCAGGATTTTTTTTATCAACAAACAACAAAGTTGTCTGCAAAACAAAAGTAAATGGTGGATGGTGGAACAAAATCAGTCTTCCATTTTGTCTTCGGCATCAATTTTAATAATATTATAAATTTTGTCCGATTTTATAATTTCAAAAAGTAGGATTATAAGTATGTAAATATTTGGGATAGTAATTTGTGTATATAATTTCGAAAATGTAACTGCCAATTCATCATTGGGGACAACTATCAACTAACTACTATTATTGAACTTTAAGTGGAAATTAATTTCAATTCATGTTTATTCAATGGGGAACACCGAAAGCAGCATGACTCGTTGGAATTCGCAATCATCCGGAAAGAAGCCAACTGAAAATGGTGACCATGATGTAATCAGCAGCAGTAGTACTGGATCCTATAATGTGGTGGGAAACTGTGGTAATGTATCTCCACAGTCAATGCATATTACAAAAAACATTTTTGAAGAAGATGACCAAAGGCCGGAGAGTACATGTGAAAATTTGGAGAGTACTGATGAACCGTCTGGAAATACCAATGGCATTGGCATTCCCAATAACACGATAATTGCCCTGCCGGCGCCTCCTTCGATGACATCGGTGGGAAACAGTAAGTTTCTTTTATTTCTTATCTTTCTAACGTTTCGATTTTATGCAAATTCGATATAATGAATCCACCGTAAATGTTTTAATCATTATGTTTTGAATTGTACTGTATAAGTATTCAATTACATGTGCGTTTCTCGATTATTTCTACAGCCTTTGGTGGAAATCAATCTTTCTTAAGAGACAAATCTCTCTCTGTACGGGAGAATAATTCCTCGTATGGCTCGTATTCTGGAAGTTCTTGGGGTACATCGACAGGAGACAGAGAGCGAGAACCCGGTGACATTGGATTATCTAACTTAGGAAATACCTGTTTTATGAACTCCGGGTTACAATGTCTTCTCCACACACCACCACTAGTAGAATACTTTCTCACATTGGAAAAGTACGCGAATTCTGCTTTCGGAATTGCAATTTTTATAATGCTGTGTCCAGTGACAGTTATTTTGACATTTTTTGTTGTATTTATATAGTGGAATAACTTATCCACGCAAGGGCAGTGACAGCGTCCCAGCTCTAGCTTATCAATTCCATAACATGATGAAGAAGGCTTGGGTTGGCACAAATTCAGTAATTGATTTACATGAGTTCAAAAGTGAACTTGGAAGTCTGTTCAGTCAATTTAATAACTCCCATCAAGTAAGCTGGTGCAATATTTTTGTATCCATAAACTGCGAAGCTAGTAAAATTATTGAAATGATTAAATATGTTAACCCTTTTATTTTCAGCACGACTGTCAAGAATTCTTAGCGATTACATTAGATGCTCTGCATGAACAGCTGAAAAACATGAAAGGAAAGAGCCCGAAAAAGCAGTTGAATGTTTTGAATGAAAATGTGAACAACTGTAAGATAGTAACAGCTGGAGAAATTCAGATCAAGGGATCTTTGGAGGAAACGTGCAAGTTTTCCCCATGTGACACTTTAAAAGATAATAATAAAAAATTGATGCGCGATCCTCTGACCGAATCAAAATCGCCGGTGAATCCTAATCGACCTTTGGTATTCATGATTTCAATGATTTTTTAACAATTTAATGATCTTTCTTATTACATTGCATGCATGTATCATAATGAGCATTTCTATTGCAAACTACAAAATTCCTACCTATTTATTTTCAAATAATCTGATTTTTTATAATTTTTAAAATTATTTAGAAACTGCATAATATTGGCAAAAGTCAAGATAGGCGAAAGCGTACCCAGACGAGCATTGATGATAAGGACAGCTCTAATGACAAAGACAAAGTAAATGAATGCTCCAGTTCAAGCTGTGGTTCGTCTGAAAATTTTCATTCTCCAGACAAGAATGATGGTTGTTCGGATGGAGATGGATTGCCCCCCACTAAAAGGCGCAAAGAAGACCATACAGATTTAGCTAACATAGGCGCTGATAACTGGAAAAATCATCTAGCGTCTAATAATACTGTGATAGCCTCAACTTTCCAAGGGATGTACAAAAGTACTGTCCGGTGCTCCAGATGTAACTATGTTTCCATCACCTACGAGCCATTTATGTACCTTTCGTTACCTATACCTCATGATGTTGATCGTCAGCTAAGTAAGAATCTTAGTAATAATACTACCAACTATTTTTTAATCCTATTAAAAACAACGATTTCATTTTTTTTTAAATTATTTTGTATCAGCTGTAACGTACATTGGAATGAAAGATCGGCGACCTCAAAAAGTGGAGTTAAGTATAAATGTGCAGTCGAAAGTGTGGACTTTAAAAGAGATGGTAGCTAAAAAGGTTTATCTTCAAGACCACGTAGACAATGTCAGAGAAAAATACACAGTGGCTATAGTTTCAAGCTATTACGTTCACAATATACTGGTAAATAGGATTTGTACTTTCTAAAATAATTTATTATTGATTACTCTTACTTTTTGGGTAATCTTTTTGAAATGTTGTAATTTATTAAGCTTTCGGATTCATTTGCAGAATGACGAGGTAGTAATACAATCTATGAACGACCGAGGCCGTAACATCTACGTAATAGAAACAAATACGAATTTTGATGACGACTACAATGTGACTCCTTTCCCAAATCTTATGTCGAATTTGATGAGTTCTGAGACTTCTGATAACGTATCCTCTACAACTCCAAATGTACGTAAATAACTGACAATGAGTATATAGTAAACGCTCAGCTTTGGAAAATCATTATAAATCTTGGAATAATTGCAGAACGAGATGACGCCTTCTACATACTTGGATGAAGATTGGGAACAGGAGGAAGTAAGCACAACATTGCCGCCGTTAATTGAAACAACGACCACAGATATTAGTAGTACCACTGAAAATATTGCTGGGGAGGTAACAATGTTGGATGAAAAGAATGAAAGACAAGAAGATCTTATAATGTGTAAAATCTGTCTGGAAGAATTGAAAGCTTCTGAGATGAAGCAACACATTAATTGCAGCTGCTTTCTCTGCAAAGATTGTCTTGCCGTAAGAACTGCAATACTTTTTAACAAAGATATAATTCTTAGTAAAAAATAGAGTTATCTGCAAATGCTAGTAAAAATATCAAATACATTTTTGAACTAAACGCAAATATTATGTTGTTCTTGCAGAAATCCATTGCACATTTTGAAACACAACGTGAAGGTAAAACGCTGAAGAAAGAAAATCATCTGAAATGTGCAGTCTGTTGCTCTGTGGTCAGTGCCACGGAATATCTCCCTGTGGGCTTCGTAGCAGCTCCTCCAGTGATAGTGCTGTTGCTCGTACCAGTTTTGTTTCGAAATGATCCCGATCTTAACAATGAAACTAGTTCTCGGTTGACATCGGTGATGTTTGGTCATCCCTGGCTAATCCGTGTTCCTTCGCATATTTCTGCGATTGAATTCTACAAGTACCTTAACGAAATAAACCCGTTTCCGCAATGTCCTTCAAAATTTCTCATAGCTTCGTCCGATGTAAGCTTTTGATTGCATCAAAAATAATTTCATTTTTCAACAGTATTTAAATAAAATATGAAAACATTTTATTGTAGGGAAAATCTTGTATGAGATGCACAAAGCTGTGCACAGGATGTGAAATTCCCAAAGTTGGCATGATCTCATTAGCTCAGAAGAATATCTCAATCGTAATGTCTTACACAAACTTAAGCCTGGAAGTAACGTCTGAAATACAACCAAATGATATGACATCCATATTGGAAGCTATGAGCTGGGCTCCTTACCGCTCAGACGAGCCTATTATTGACATTCATGATTGCTTGAAGTCATTTTCTCAGATGTATGAATTATTATACTACATTTATATACTATAATGCTATTAGTGAATCAGAAAATATTTGTATTGGGTAATTGTTTAATTTTGAAATAATTGTTTTCAGTGAGCATCTGGATGCAAAAAACCCGTGGTACTGTCCAGCATGTAAAAAAGATCAAAGAGCTACTAAAGCTATGGCCATCTGTCACTTACCAGACTATCTAATTGTTTATCTGAAGAGGTACATATATTAGTTTGTGTAATAATTCGTTCCAGTCCATGTAATAAATGGTTCGCAATATGTATTTCAGATTTGTTTTCCTGGACCATTCGAGTAACAAGTTAAACACTCGTCTCAGGTTTCCTTTAACCGGGCTGGATGTAAGGGATTATATGGCAGAAGAATTTGCGGGGAAGGATTACACATATGATCTTTATTCATGTGTCTGCCATTATGGAGGTGAAAGTCTTTTTATGTTTTATAATATTTGTACATAATTGGATCTCTTTCTAATCTATTTCTTAAAAAAATATTATCACATTTTGCAGGAGCTTCGGCAGGTCATTACACGGCTTTTGGGAAGAATCCGAATTCCGGGAGTTGGCATCTTTTCAACGATAGTTCTGTGTCAACGGAAGGACCCAAGGAGGCTGAGTACAAGTCCGCCTATATTTTGTTTTACGAGCGAAAGGGTATGACTCTTTAATGACAATAATAATAATATTTTTATAATAAATTGAGTAATATGTGTAATTTTGATGTTTTTGTTGTTTAGGGATTAGACACAACATAAATGACACTTTGGAGAAGTGTCGCTCAATGCCCGATAGAAATAATATTTCGAGTTTTAGCGATCGGTCTCGGGCTATTGGTATTGTACCCCCTACGAAAACTAATCATCATTCTGGCGGTAATGTGCAGGAGAATGTCACTTCAAATAAATCATCGGTTTCTACATTAACTCTAGGTAATCACGGGGTATTCAATGATGGAGGAGCAATTCGTACTGCTGATACTCTTGGGAATAACCTTGATGAATTAAGCCTAAGGATGGCATGTCCAAAGGGTTCTCCGACTGATTCAGGTGGCAATTATCCTCATGCCATTCCCAGTTTAAAACATGCAATGGAAGACGAAAGTGGCTCCGGTGTTTCAAATTCCTCGGATTGGGAAACGGAAGACAAGGGGGATGCGCCTACGTTAAGAAATCAATCTTCAATTCACCAAGGAAATACTTCCAGTGACAGTGGAATGGAAGATAATCAAGAAAATAATACTCCGGAGAAAGCAGGACCAAGTTCAGGCGAAGTAACTTCCTCAAAAACCCCCAACAGCAACCGAGTGTTGAGTTTCTCACGAAGTCGCCCGAAAACTGACCTATCTCAAAATTAGTAACGTACATACATAGCTTAGCTTACTATACAAAAAAATCAGGATTATTAAAATATATTATACTACAGCAGTTTACTTTTATTGCTCTTTTCCCGGTTAATAATCGTAACCTTCTTGTATAACCTATTGCTGCTATGTTATACATATATGTTAACTATAACTACTAATTAAAGGAAAAAGAATTATTAAAAGTCTGAGTTTAAAAAGCCTAATGAAACTAAATTTTAAGTGTCCCACTGAATTAGCTTAGGGGGTTTAAAAAAATTCTCGTATTTGCTAATATGCTTGGCTTTTTATCTTGTACATTGACATTGTAATTTTACTCTTGTGAATTTCTCAATGATTGTCAAGTAACATGTAACTAGTCGAAATTTTTTGAGAGTATTACATGTACTATAATATATAGCATAAAATAAATGTCTCTGATTGTTATCGAATCGAAAGTATTAGCAGTAATAGTAAATAGCAATGTTAGCACATTGAATCTATTCACTATTGTGCCCCTAACTTTGTCACACCTTTCTTATTGTAAAATCCCATATTGTAAATATGTAATAGTAGTGTAACTTTTAAAAAACCGCAATATAGTCTAATTGATGTAATTTGTAAAATATATATGTATATATGTATATTGTAAGCGAGATCTTTTGTGTAGCAACATTTTGCTTTTAATGTGTAAACGAAATGGAAGTATGAAGTCCACTAAGATTTAAGAATAGACATTCGCACAAGGCAACATGATATTTGTATTAGCACAGCACATGAAGTTTTTCATTGGCCAACAAGATAATAATCGTGTACCTAATATTATGGCAAACTTTTCAGTAGTAGCAGTAGAGGCAAAATCTCACTTTCTCTTTACTTTGATGACTTTCACCTACCTTTCACCAGTATTTTACCAAAAAACATGTGATTTGAGTAGGAAACGTTAGCGAAATTTTCAGATGTTTTTATTAGGTGTATTAGTTAAAGAAAAATGAGATACTAACGGATTTTTACTTCGTACGCTGTAGAATATTATACTGCTCCGGTTAATAGTCACACAATAAAATATTATATCGTATTGTTGGTGCTTTCACCTTTTACATTTTCATTTGAATGGTGAAAGCTTGGAAAGTATGCTTTGTTCGACTATTATGAATATTTGTACAATTAGAATTAAGATGTGTTTTATGGCCAATATTTAATAATTGCAGTATTCCTGTGTAAAAATATGATAATATTATGAACCTTTCCGCACTACGCATGAAATTGTTTTCCTCGGTTCTGTAAAAGAACAATCGATCTTATTGTATGAATAATATTATTATGAATGTTAAGAATAGAATATTAGTTTGATTGTGTATCTGTCTATCGAAGAATTTAGTATAATTAAGTATGCTGTATGAGAACTGATATGAAATAAAAGTAATGAATAGCGCATTTTTTAAGAATACATAAAATTTCACAGTTTATTTAATTCAATTCCATTTCCAAAATTCCAAAGATCTTCTAGACTTACGATTTATGTCCTGCCTGCTTTCTATTTGTTATTTTTATGGTACGTCCGTTTACGCTACGCTCATTTCATTGACTACTTACAATAAAACAGTCCAGTTCAGATATTTTTTAAGCCCCCGTGCCCAAGCCATGTCAGCCTGCATAAACTTTTTTTAATATTTTTTTTTCAGACTGACTTGGACTGTACTTTACTTTTTGTGGATGTGAACTGAAAAGTTTTATTTTCAAGTACGAATTGCATTTTAGTGTTTTATTTAGTTGTCTTTCATCTTTTAGCGTATCGTAGAAGCGTCCGTACCAGTTACATTTACCTCTAGCATACTCTTTTCTTAATTTTGAGATTTTACTAACTTTCTCTTTTTCTCTACGAACAACTTTCTCCCTTCTTCGTGTGGTAAAACAGTTTTGTGAAATATTCTCGTTAGTGTGATTCAATTTTCCAGATTTCGCCAACTTTGTTTACAACAGGCTTATTTTCTTGTTTTTCTTACCAGCAGAACTTATAAATCTTTTCGGGTGGTTAGGTTTACAATCTTTTTGTTGATTTTTTTTGGTTTGTGGTTTATTGAAGTACACATTATTATCTTAATTAGACATTTACTTTAATTTTAGTTACGACGAGTACGTTACGTTACGTTACGATGACACGATAATTTACCTTAGAGTTATCTTTTTATGTAATTATACCTAACATTTATTATAAGTTACGTTTACGTTACATCAAGACATTTAATTACATAAAGTTATCAACTATTTTTTTGTGCTTTTATTTTTTACTTAGCTAATTATCATACTTAAGAGGAAAACAGACCCATATGCCCAGCTCATTTCCTTTTCTTCCTTTCTTTCTTTCTTTCTGTCAACCTGACCTGATCTGACATTCGATTCGACATCATTCGTCTAAAAAAATTTTTTTTACCTAACTTTACAGTACCGTCGTACATATAGAGAGTGGTGAGTAGTGTATTGTATAGTGAGTGTCTCAATCAAAACTTTGGTTTGAGTTTCATCATCATCATTGTCAACATTAATATTCCATCACGAAACTTTCCCTTCTTTCTCCTTACTTTCACTACTCCCCGTCAATGCGAAGGCTAAAATCTAAATAGAATTAAACAATCCCAACTTCTCCCACCTGCCATTCCTCCTTCTTTCTTTCTCGTCTGGTAACATACATTTTTATCATTAGAGTGTACATAAAAATCCCAAACCAAATCCAACTTCTTGATCTATCCAGTAACATTTTACAAAATATTTCCTCGCTTCTTACTCTATTATAATTTTTATTAATAATATTCTAACAGCTAATTACTACATTTACATACATAGGTTTATATCATTCTATAATAATTATCATACGTAATAATAATAATTTATAGTTTCAATTGGATATCATATTCATGGTTTAATCAATAGGATTCTATATAATTTCACTACCTACACAATTCAAGTTACTTTTTTCAATAAGTTAGAATACAATTAACATTTAAATTACTACTCACTACATTACATAGATATATCAAGGTAAAATTACAGTTATTTACAGAGGACAAGGACATTAACTGACATGACCTGCGACGATCTTCATTTTTCTACTAGACAACAACTGCAAAATACAACTAATGAATTTTTAAATCATTTCTTCACCCTCTGCCCAATACAATGACAAGTTTACATTTTTTTTACATCATCATCGGTAAGTATACGTTCACAGTTTATACTGGGTTAACAGTGGCTTCATAATAATTTCCTGATTTTTAACAGTGTAGATAACGTTTTTTACAAATGATACAAAGTTGTGTTTAATTTCTGAATTTAGTGAAAGATGATGTGAAAGTCGTGATTGAATTGATTGACTGGAGTCTAATCGTAATCCAAGGAAGGAAAAGGGGAAAAATGAATTTCTACAGGTCAGGCCAGCGGTCAGCTCAGGTGAGAGAATTTTATTAAATTTCCTTTGTTTATAAATTTAAAGGTGAGGAAGGTGTCATGTGCTTTCTTTCCTTTCGTGTCGTGACTTTCTCTTTTCGTGTCTATGTAGTTAAGTCTTTCTCTAGCAATTTGTAGCTTATATATTTATATCTGCAGCATTATATTTGTATGTAGCAATTTTGTACGCAACGTACCTATCTATTTTTTAGTAATAGTGTAGTACTTATGTATGTAGGTAGTTTAGTTTAGCCTTCAAAAACCCTTCCTTTTGCTAACAAAATAAAACTTTGTATTTTACCGTACGTACTAATGTAGTACTTTATAAAATTGTAATTATTTACTGTAATAATATAAATAATAAGGTTTAATAATAAAAAGAACTGACACAAAAAATTAATAGTAGTATAGTACTTTTTTGTATTGTAAACATACGTGTGTAATGCTTTCATTTTATGGAATCATTTTTAAATTAGTTTTCCATTTCACTGTCGCTAGTGCCCTTCCCTACATTATTCACGACATATTATCACGATACAAATAATACTAAGATATATATAACTTCGTCAATGAATAAAATAAAAATTCAACTATTAGTCACTGTGTATGTATCGTTTATAAATATGAATTTTTTTAATAGTATTGTAACAGTAATTACCTACAATTATCGTAGAAAAAAGATTAAAAAACTTTTTCATGTGTTAATAGAGTGATAATAGGAGTAATTGTCATGTCATTTGAAATGTTAATGTGAAGAAAGAGAGTGAGTAGATTGCTCGGGTGGTTCTGGTTGAATTTTCAAAACTAATAACATTCCTAAATACATAAGAGGTACTACTTTCTTATTACAAGTCAAGTTTAATTAATTAATTATGGAAAGAATTAAATCTATATATTTACCTTACTCATAATTAACATTTTCTTTCCTAAGGAAAAATGTGTGAATTTAATAATTGTTTTCATTAACAAGGATGCTCCTATATATTTCAGATACATTTTCACTAGAGAAAAGAGAAGAAAACTGTTTTACATAACTGTTTTACATTGGATAGTAATGGAAGTACACATTTTATCTGTACAGATAAGATCAGAAATGTCGGAGAGAGGAAAAAAACAGCAAAAATCATTTGCTATCCTTAGTTGCATAACTTTGTTGTAAGTGTAAATTGTGATTTAAATATTTCTGCTAAAATATAAGCTTCTTCTGCTGAAAGACTATCATCATACTTTCTCCTGCCTCCTGCAATTTAATAACTTTTATTTGCAGTCTCGTCTCGCCCTGTTCTTTCTTTGTATTATTTCTCATTCCTCGTGTTTCTCATCCACGGATCAATCATATTCCATGCTCATCTTGTTGTTGGATCTTGTCGCAACATAAACATTTCCTTACTTTGCGTTCCCATTCTACATAATTATTCATGCTTCTTCCTACCTTAAATTTAATTCAGTTTCAATTTAAATTCTAAATAGAGTTTCCTTCCTATCTTAGTAGATGAAACTGAAACCTGCTGGTGAATTAATTATAGTTTCTATTTATAATGAGTCATAATAATATGAGAGAATCTTTTCTTTCAAAAGTCAGCCAGATTAGGTAGGAATTTTATGTCATTTAAATGTTTTTACCTTTTCTACTTGGCCAAATCATAAGTAGATCAGGTCATTTTAATTTTCCTCTATGTATTTAGATCGTATAAGTAGTACTGTAATAATAGGTAATCATCATCAGTATCACAATCACAACACCATACCACACTCAAGTAAATATTAACCTTTCAATTTTAAATGTAGTATGTGTATGTATCATGTATGTATGTATAAGGTCATAAGGATAATTAAGGGTAGTAGTTTGGTTTCGTTTGGTTGGTTGGACTTTGTAAGGTAGGTTTTTTTAAGTAAGGTAAAGGTTCTCTTTGGGAAATCGATTTATCCAATCAATATCAATACAATTCATTTCATTAGCTAATAATATAGGTTAATCTTCTTTTATTCTCTATACTTATGTACACTATTGTTATTATGTCCTCTCTTGCATTTCCTAGTTTGATCTTTTCAGATCTCACCTTGTTAAGTATAATATATTCCTTATAGGTTATAGATTACAATAAAAGTGTAGAATAGAAGGTATTGTGCTAAAATCTAAATATATTTATAGTTACCATATCTTAACATTAGATTTCTACTTTTTTTAAATGTATAATAAACTAATAACAATAAGTAATAGTAATAATGGTAATCTTTTTTGAGAAATTTTCCTTTTCTACCTGTAATGAGAATGACACACAACACTATGTAAAGTTTTCATTCGATTCCCATCTATACTTTACATAGTTTATAAAGATAAAATAAAAAGATGTGATTTCTTTCGATTTGACTTGACGTTTCCTTTGACTCGGCTTTATAACAACAGCGTGCTGTGTCTTAAAAGAAAAACTAATACAGAATAATTATAATAATATTTGTATCTTTGTAGTAGTATTTATATTAAGAATCATTTATAAATAAAAATTCAACTAAAATAACAAAAAAAAAGTCTCTCGCTCCTGTAGACTTGTCAAGACTATTTGAAAATGTGAATGAATACAGTATTAAATACTTGCTATAAGTTAATTAATAATAATAAACTTAGCTTTAATAAACTCATGAATCTTTAGTGTAAAAGACTCTTTCTCGCTTCTTTGCCTGTATACCTTCATCATTCTCAACAATAATACTTACACTTTTAAGATACATATCATATATGTAAATGCAGACATTGTATTATTCAGAAATTCTATTTTGATTATATTATAACTGAAAGTAGGTAATAGTAAGTATAATATTTATATAGTAAATGTGTATTAAATCAGTTTATTATGCTAATTATTATTCATAATGCAACAAGTTAATGAAATAATTACACTTAAATAGAATACACTGAAGGTAAAATCGTCTGAGATCAGAAGATACTTTTAATCAGACCACGAAATCAATAGAAATGGCACGACATATTTGTGACATGACCTTCGCCATGTCAGTGTACACTCAAAATACACTTTCCTTCCTTCCTTCTTCATCAAACTTCATCACATTAAAATGAATACTTACACATTAATTACCTTTAATTACACAAATAATGTGTTTCTACTAACTTATTAGAATGAATACATTTCAAAATTCAATACAGACAGAGTTTTTGTGTACACACACATACTTGGTTTACGAATAACAGAGTATATGATACTGAAACTGAATATATTTTTGATTTTTATAAATTGCCACTGTTAATTATTAATTATACTTAACTATATATGCATCTTGTTCGTTCCTTTTTCTTATACCCTCGCCGACATTATATTATGCTTACGTGATTCACTGGCCTGCTCGATGAGTTTTTTAATCATCTCATCATCATATCATTTAGGTTTTTTGTGTTTCATTTTGTGACTCATTCCGCTTGGAACTGTAATGTCCCAAGACTTCAGCACGTAATCAACTGTAAAATTCATTTTGGGAAGTTAACTAGCTTTTTTATGCAAGCCATCTACTATAGCTCTACTATGCCCTTGCCATTATATAATAATTAGTAGAATTTCATGTCATTTACTCAACTCATTACTACTCAGCAGGTAATTGATGTAATTGTTGTGGTGGAAAGTGATGTGCTCGTTAATTTTCAAAGGGAAGCATAGTAGTAGTATTTGTGATCTTTTATTCCGCCCTATTCTAATTAATCTTTAGTTACAACATTGAATAATAATATTACTCATGACCAATTAGCGACTAGCGACACACAATATTCACTAGAAGGAATCTATTTTTATCCCACATATCTCTCTCTTTACTAAATACACGCTATAACTACTACGAGACAACATCAAACTTACAGAATACATCCTTACATAATAATTAATTAACACCAATTCAATCTATTGTAATCTGCGTGCATTAAACTTATCCTGTTATTATCATGAATTTCTTTCTCTCTAAAGCAAGCCTTTAGTAATTATTATGTTAGAATTAAAAGGCCTATATACCCCTTGAGATCGACATTTAAACCCGATGAATATTTTTTCCTGCTTAAACATCAATTTTTTTCAATCTCTCAAAACACCTGCACATCAGTTTCTTAGTTGAATAATTCAAATTCACTAATTAATTGCATAGATTCAGTACCTTTTTTAACAGTGTACTTGTATTATTTTCCTTGTGATAAGTAAATGCACATTTCTATGTTCTAATAGCCAAATATTAGTATTTCCTATTATGTAGATAATAAAGTAGTAGGTAAGCGACAACAATGAATGAACTGCGTTTGAAATTACATTAGCACACATACGCGACATTTTTATAGGAGCCAACAATAACAAAACCA